>JBBYHK010011509.1:0-11544 GCA_038382065.1 Adansonia grandidieri | reverse complement strand
TGTTTTCAAAGACTTTCTCTTGAGCAAATGATCCTTATGGTGTTGGCCAAATCATAAGAAGATTCCTCAGATTGCCTTATGGTAGGATGGAAGCCTCAAAGTTGATTATTTTTATTTTCTAAGTATAAGTATGGATAAGGTTTGGTCAGCATAGAACATATGGGTAAGTTATGATTTGGTGTCTAGGTCAGAGTTATGAATATAAAGAATATTGGTTTTAGGCTGACGATGGTTTGGTTTTAACTTGGTTTGAATGGGTTTGGTTACTTAAGCTGTCCTCTCGGGTTTTCAACTTAAATTGGTTTTTTCTTTTTTCTTTGTTTTTTTTGTTGTTTTTTTTTGTTCTTTTTTTTGGAGTATGGTAGGTGAAGGGCTAATAGAATCCCTTTTGGGTTTTCATCCTAAAGTTTTTCAGGCATAATATTTTTTTACAGAATTAGAGTTCACAGGATTAGGCAGGTCATCGCCATCCATTTTGGTTAAGATTAAAGCTTCTTTAGAGAATACACACTTTACCATGTATGGTCTTCCAATTTGGGGTCCATTTTTTGTGAACAACTTTATGGATTAGGAGAATTTGCTTAAGCACCAAGTCATATTCTTGAAACTGAAGAAGACAAACCTTTTTGTCATAGGCTCTCATCATGCGCTTTTGATACATCTGTTCATGACAGATGGCTTTGATTATCTTCTCTTTGATAAGATTAAGCTGCTCAAACTGATCTTTAACCCATCCAGCCTCTTTAAGTTATGCTTCCATCAAGACTCTAAGTTACGGGATTTCTATCTACATGGATAGAACAGCTTCCATGCCATAGACTAAGGAAAATGATGTTGCATCCGTAAAAGTTCATGCGGCTGTGCAATAAGCATGTAAAGCAAAAGCAACTTTCATGCCAATCTTTAAATGTCTTAACCATTATTTTGATTAACATTTTGATATTCTTGTTGGCTGCTTCTAGTACCCAATTCATTTTTGGATGATATGGGGTAGAATTTTGATGCTGAATTTTAAACTAAGACCAAATTGCTTGCATTATTTTGTTTTTTAAATTATGCGTATTGTTAGTAATGATTTGCTTGGGAAGGCCATACCGATAAATGTTTTTTTAGCTCTAGTGACATTAGCATAAGAAGCTACTTCCACCCACTTAGTGAAATAGTTGATAGCAACTTGGATGAAACGATGTTTGTTGTAGGCCTTAGGGGTGATTGGTCCAATCATGTCCATGCCCCACAAAGAAAATGGCCAGGGGGCTAGCATAATGTGCAATGGTAGTAAAGGAAAATGAATCTTTTTTGTATAGATTTGGCATTTGTGGCATTTACGGGCATAGTTGATGCAATCCCTTTCTAGAGTCATCTAGTAATAGCTCGATCGCATGACTTGTTTTGCCATTTGGTGCCTATTAGCATGCATACCACAGATCTCCTTATAGACCTCTTCGAGGATTCTTTTGGCTTCTGAGGCATCCATGCACCAGAGTAATATCTGGTCCCAACTCTTCTTATATAGAACTTTTCCATCCAAAATAAAGTTTGCAGCCATTCTTTGTATGGCTCTTTTATCATTTTCGATGGCATGGTTAGGGTATTACTGATTTTTGATATATTAGAGGATGTCATGATACTAGGGTAAACCATTTTTTTCCTTTATATTTTGGCAATATGCCAGTGTTGAGTAAATGCTCATCTAAATAAGGGCAACATTCGACTCTTGATTAACCTTAAACATGAATGATAAGGTGGCTAAGGCATCAGCGATTTGATTTTCTTCCCAAGGAAAATATCGGAAGCTAACATCATCAAATTCTTTTCTCAGTTCTGAGATTAAACTTTTATAATAAGTTAGTTTGGCATCATATGTCTACCATTCCTTTTTTAATTGGTAAATGACAAGGGTTTAGTCTTCAAACACTTGTAAGGTTCGGATGCCCTTTTTGATGGCAGCTTGGAGTCCCATGATGCAAGCCTCATATTCAGCTATATTGTTAGTGTAGTCAAAGCTCAATCTCACAATAAAAGGATAATGGCTTCCCTTAGTTGATATTAAAATTACCCTAATTCCTTGCCCTAGTGCATTTGAAGCACCATCAAAAAACATTTTCCAAGGTGAATCGCTATTGGTTGCATCTTCCACTTTAGATATGCATATTAGGTCTTCATCGAGGAATTGGAAGTCCAAAGGTTGATAATCATCCGTTGCTCAACTAGCAAAGAAATTTGCGATTGTGCTACCCTTGATGGCCCTTTGATTCAAATATATAATATTGTATTCAAAAAGCAGGACTTGCCACCTAGCCAATCTCTTTGACAAAACAGGGGCTTTACATAAGTATTTGGTAGGATCAAGTTCGGCTACCAACCATGTGGTATGGTATACCATATATTGTCTTAACCTCCTGGCTGTCTAGACTATAGCGCAACATAGCTTTTCTATTTTCATATTCTGTGAACTTTTTGCTTAAATAACAGATAGCCTGTTCTTTCTTTCCTAAATCATCATGCTGGCCTAATACACAGCCCATCAAACTATCAAAAACTGATAGATATAAAATTAGAGGTATACTTGGGATTGAGGGTACGAGCACTGGAGGGCTTGAAAGGTATTGCTTTACTTTATCGAAGGCTTTTTCACATCCTCTGTTCCATTCTCTAAGATTTTGTTTATGAAGTAGCCAAAAGATTGGGGCACATTTATCGGTCAATTGAGTTATAAATCGGGCTTTATAGTTCAATCTTTCTAAAAAACTTTTCACCTCTTTTAGGGTTTAAGGTGGTGGAAGGCTTTGAATGGCCCTAACTTTGTTGAGTCCACTTTTATTCCTTTTTCACTCATAATGAAGCCCAATAACTTCTCGAATGTGACACCAAATGTGAATTTGGTAGGGTTTAACTTGAGCTAATATTTGCAAAGGCATTTAAAGAGCTTCCACAAGTTAGCTACAAGTTTATTCTCTCTAAGTGACTTGGCGATCATGTCGTCCACATAATCTTTGATCTCTTTGTGCATAAGGTCATGGAACAATGTCACCATTCCCTTTTAATAAGTTGCCCTGGCATTTTGAGCCTAAAAGGCATCACTTTGTAGCAACAGGTTCCCTACATGGTCATGAAGGTGGTTTTTTCCATGTCTTCGGTCGCCATTTTGATTTGGTTGTATCCCGAAAATCCATCCACAAAAGGAAAAAGTGCATTTTTGGTGGTGTTGTCCACTAGGGTATCAATATGGGTAAAAAAAAAGTTATCTTTTGGACTACCTTGATTCAAGTCCTTATAATCCATACACATTCGCACCTTACCAACCTTCTTAGGAACTAGGACTATATTGGCCACCCACTCAGGGTATCTGGCAACTTTGAGAAATCCTGCTTCAAATTGTTTCTTGAGTTCTTCTTTGATCTTTAGCAGCATCTTGGTCGTTTTAAGCTTTTACTGTACAGGTTTATACTTAGGTTTAAGAGGAAGTTTATGGACTACGATGTCAGTATTCAACCCAGGCATATCCTAGTAAGACCAAGCAAACATGTCTCGAAACTCTTGGAGAAGGCTTATCAGTTGGTTTCAGGTTGATGGTTTTATAGAGGTTTCAATTTTGACTACTTTTTGGTCCTTTTCTGTCCTAAGGTTTATGGTTTCGGTGGGTTCTTTATGAGGCACAATCTATTTTTCTTCTTGTTCAATTAGTCTGAACAAATCTAGGGGTACAGGGTCCTTCTCAGAATCTTTTTTATACTCAACCCCACTAGCACAGATTGCTTGCCCAAAGTTAATTTCCTGAGTCTCAATGCAAACATTCATGTCATCCTCATCTGAGTACCTTAAAATATGAAAAAGAGTAATATACGTAAAAAGATATACGGAGAGAGGTGAAAATGGACATAATGAATGAAATACATAATGCTCCATCATTTTCTTTGATAATACTTAATAAAAGGTGCCCATACAAAGGATCCCACAATGCTTTTGGGCAAAAGCATATGGGTTTGGTTCATGGCATTACTTTAAAAGAGTTTTGAACAATACATGGATTTTTGTCTCAGTCCAGACAACTCTAGAGGGCATAAGTCATTCTCTCCACCCATTGTTGATGGATCTTCAATCACACTAATAGAGAAATCCCCAAAAGTTTTTCTTAACACAAGCATGACATTTGTCGAGCTAGTGTTAACATATCTGCTTGAGTGAAAGTTCTTATGCAATGGCAAAAATGACATAGGTTTATGTCCCATGTCTTGTCCTAACAAACGTGCTATTCTTTTCTCTCGATTCTTTTAGGCCTACTTCCTGTTCTACTATGCATTGGGTTTGAACCCTATTCCTCTCGTCAGTCTAATGGGTCACCTTTAGAGCTTTAACAACTCTTTAGGACATCTTCCAGCCCTTTTCTAGCTCGAACACCTTTGCTGGCTGTTAGTTTCAAGCCTATTTGCGTGCTTCCTGATAGATAAGGCTTAATCATTGGCAACCCTTCTTTAACATAGGTGGCATTGATGAACTCAAATGATTGAAAAGAGGGCTTGGGAATGCCCTCGTCAGGTTTAAAATATAGGGCACCAATCGAGGTGGCAGTAATGATATCTTCTTCTTCACCAGTACTAATAACTTTCTTTCTAATTACAAATTTTACTTTTTAGTGCAAAGACGATGGAACTGCTCCCACAGAATGGATCCATGGCCTTTCTAAAAGGTAATTATATGATAGAGTAATGTCCATCACATGAAAGTCAACCTCATAAGTACATGGGCCTATTTGGAGTAGGATAATGATGTTCCCCATAATACTTTTGCAGGTTTTGTCAAACACTTACATGACTATGTGACTGTTTTAAATGTGAGAAGCATCAATAGGGAGCTTATTCAAGCATGACATAGGACATTCAAAGCTGACCTGTTATCGATGAGTACCTTGGGCAATATGCTTCCTTTGTAGTAAGTGGTGATGTGAAGGGCTTTATGATTTCCTCTTTCTCCTTGTGGAATCTCATCTTTGCTAAAGGATATATAATTGTTAGCCATGATATTGTTCAGCAAATGATCTAGCTAGCCTATAGAAATATTGAGAGAGACATAGGCCTCATTCAAAACTTTTAGGAGTGCATTTCTATGAGCTTCGGAGTTCAACAAAAGTGACAGTATGGATATTTTAGCAAGTTGCTTATCTAGCTAATCCATGATATTGTATTCACTGCGTTTGATGAACTCAAGAAACTCCATTGCTTCTTTCTCACTGATCAGTTCCTTGGTGACTTTTGAATATGACCCTTTAGTTGCAGATTTAAGTGTTTGAAGGTTCTGCCTAGTATCTTCTTGCTCAGCTTTATCTTTTAAGGCTGGTGGCGTATAACACCTACCATTTTGAATTAAGTGGCTCACCCTTGAAATATCAATATTTGAGGCTAGTTAACTAGATTCCCTAATAATTAAGGTTCTACTCTCATAATTCCAGGGAATCGCCTTGTTGTCTTCGTAGGGGAATAGAGACTGCAATTGAATGACCATCCTTGGTGCACATGAGGCAGGAGTGGCCTAAAGACGCAGTCAATTATCATACAAGATTAGCGGTCTCCCAATACCATAGGAAAGATTGTCCCCATCCCCTTCTGTGGCATTGATAGAGGAAAGGCATCTACAGGTTGATTAGTCAAAGTTTGTTTCTCATCATAAAATTCGATGCTGCCTTCCTTCATTATTCTTTGGACCATAGCATGAAACTCTTTACACATCTGAAGGGTATGGCCATGTACTGTATGGAAATTGTAAAAGTTGTTGACTTCTTTCTTTTTTTTCTTTACCTTACTAACTAATTTGGCCTTTACTAGAATCTACCAAATTATGCTCATTGGCATTCTCAACTCTTCCATATATTTTACATGTCACAATTTTTCTCAGTAATGAACCTTTCCAGGTCTGCATCTACATGAGTTTGAGATGAACTAGCTCCTTTGTCAAATCTTAACTATCATGTTGTTTCAATGTTTCCTTTTCTCTTGCCCTTACCTGATTCTCTTTTCAAAGCCTCATCCATCATCCTACAAAGTATGACTACATTCTTAAAGCTTTTAGAGGTTTTTTTACCACTTCTTCATAGTATGGTGACTGTAGTGTACCAATGAACCTGACAATCATTTCCTTTTTTGTCAATAGTGGTTGAATTTGGGTGGCCTTTTCCATCTATCTAGAGGTGTAATGCCTAAAGCTTTCATTTGGCCATCTCTCTATACTCATAAGAGAAAGGCAAATCAGGATGCCATCGCCATTTGCTTCCTCCTCTTTGATGACTTTAAGAGATGGATAAGCTGGTTCATGACATTCCTTATGGAATTCTATCTTGGACCAGTCCATCATTCCTTAGACCATTTTTAGGAACGATGAACATTACTGTAAATTGTGCTCTTGAGCATAGTAGCAGCAAGAGGACTCCATGAATTCTTCTCTTGGGCTTACTATCCTAACCTCCCATAATGCTTGCCATACCCTACCCATTGGCGTCTTGACTTCTCTGACATCTCTTTTGATCTAATTGCCTTTCCCATTAATCATGATATTTACCCTCGGTTTAGCGTGATTAGGGAGTGGGTTGTGCCAACATTTAGTCTAAGCCCCTGCTCTATTTTGATTACTCCTCTTTTCAGTAGACCTTACACATTTTTCTTAAATGAGGTGCAGTTCTCAATTACATGTCCCTGTGTTCTAGCATGGTATTCACACAAAGTGTTCACATCATACCAATTGGGGTATGTGGAGATTTTGGGTCTAGGAACACTAGGGTGACTAATCGGTTAGCTAATAGACGATTATAGATCTCTTTATATGAGTATGGTAAAGAGTCAAAATGTTCCCTTTCTAGGGGTACTTGACGATTACTTAGGGCTCTAGCATTGTCTGTACTGTAAGGTTCTATGTTTGGAGAAGTATTTTGAATAGTATTTGGTGTGAGGGTGACTATTAGAGCAATCCCAGTTGAGTGAACTTGTCATTTGGTAGGGGCTAAAACCTGGATACAGCATACATGAGGCATATATTCTTTGAGCTGAGCCTAGATTTTAAAGAAACTTTGCGGTGCTATGACTGACAACATTTACTTCTTTTTCCTTTCCTTTGCATGTTGGTTTTTTAATTGAACCAGATGATTCCTCCATAGATATTTTCCCACTCTTGATGGCATTATCCATCATCTCCCCTGATATAACCATATTAGCAAAATTCTTTATGGTGTTTCCCACCAACTTCTCATAGTAAGTAGCTTTCAAAGTGTAGATGAACATAACTGTCATTTCTTTTTTAGTTAATAAAGGTTGAACCTTAGGTGCCTCCTCATTCCATCTTTAGGTGTATTACTTAAAACTCTTAGAGGCTTTCTTTTCCATGTTCATGAGGAAGAAGCGATCTACGGCCTAGTTAGATACATGCTTATATTGTTCGAGGAATGCATGAGCCATATCTATCCATGTTTGAATTCTTATAAGGTTTAGCCCTATGTACCATCGAAGAGCTACCCCAGCTAAACTGTCTTGGAAGTAGTGGATTAGCAATTTTTCATTTTCCTCATACCCGGTCATCTTACGATAATACATCCAAAGGTGGGTAGTGCGATCTGTGGTTTTATTATATTTTTCAAACTCTAGCACCTTAAATTTATGTGAAATGATGAGACTAGAGACCAGTCCTAGAGCCTTCGCATTTACAATTCCAAATTTATCACTTCTCTTGATAGCTCGAAGATGTTTCTTAAGAGATTGGTATTTGTTTAAGTCTTCATCATTTTTTGAAGACCTTTTTGCCTTTTCTTGCTCTGCTTGTTCATCAAGATCTGGTACTATAGGTATAGCGGGCGAAGAGCTTTAACCAAATATGGTGCTATTGTAGGATTAAGATAAATGAATGGTTGAGTTGATGAAATTCTTGCTGTCAAGGGATGTTGTTCATGTCAAGCTACTTCGTGCACATTAGTAGCATCGGTACCACTATTTAAATTACTCTTGGAGTTAGCTAGTCCTTTGCCAGCGCCGATGATGCTTGTTTGTCCCTTATCCTTTAAAGCTTTAGACAATAGTTTTGTCAATTCTGCCATTTGAAATTGAAGTTCTTCATTCCTGTGAACTAATTATTCTTAAGATTCTCTACATGAGTTCTAGTCGCTCAATGCAAGATTGATGATCGTTCTTTGTGGCTTTACGACGGGTGTGAGTGTTGTAGCGATGGTGAGATGAAGATTCTGTGTTTTGGGACACCTTCACTTTAGAAAATGGATATGAAGCAGAAAAAAATTATGCTATTAATGCAAAACAGAAAAAGAATAAATGTTATTGATGCAAATGCAAAAGGGACAATTAGCTTAGGAAATAACTCCACCAATACCGTCTTTCATTGAAGCAATCAAAGTCTTGAATACATATGATTACATTCGAAAATGTCTAGTATGATTACATAGTCAATCACATGTTCTAAGAAATACAACAGTTCTTGTTCATGAGCTTTAATGGGTAAGATGCTACATGCTAGAGATCAAGCCGCATCCATCATATATTTGACCTCCAACTGAGCTACCTGAATTTGTTCAGTGAGATGGCGATGATGAGTATGATAATTTTGGCATGCCTGATCGACTATTTGTTGCTATTCTTGCTCCAGCCGTTCTGAAGCCTGTACTAGTTCATCCATTTGATTTTGGCAAGCTTGTAAAGACTACTAAGCCTTGAACCCTGACTGTTAACGTCTTATTCTCAACCTGATTCACTCTCAAATCTCAAACTTGAGCTTCTAACCGTGCTTTATCTTTTGATAAGTCGATGCAAGTGTTCAACCTCTAACAAGCTTCTCTTTACTATTTTTAGCTGTTTTTTCCCATTGATGTAGTTTTTTTTCAAGGGTGGCAATTTCTATTCTACACTCAATTAAAGACTTGCCTTGATCATGATTTGTTTGCTTTATTGATGGCCATATAGTCTTTCTTTAGACTTTTAAGATATTCTTTGAGATGACTCTTCTCCTTATTAGCTCGTTTTACCTCACCTTTATGCAAATAAAGGTCCATCTCAAATTGACTCTTTTCCTCCTTTAGGTAGACAATTTCCCTGGTAAGAGTTGTCTTTTCTTGTTCGAATTCCCATATAAGCAATTCAATTTTAGAAGGGAATTCTTCATCTATAGATACATCAGCGAAGGAAGACAATGCATCATTAGTGCTATGTATCTTCCATTCATTATACCCCAAGGTCATACTACTTTCTCTCTAGTATCTTTCTATGCAATGAGTTTGTCTCCAAGCATAGAAGGCTAACTAAAATTTTGACTTATAATCTGGCTTGCCATATTCAAGGTTGCATGCCTCTAGGTCTTGAACGAAGGGGATATATTGCTAGCACAAAAATTATCGAAGGACCAGAATAGGTGCATAGCTGGTACTTCCCCATAACCCAATGAGTGGCACATAATTATAATCCCAATATCTGTACATGATGGTTTGTGGCAAGAACCAAGTAGACTTCCATGCCACTTCATCCCTCTTGAGATTCTGAAGTTTTTGGATCCATTATTCCTCAGACTTTTGTGAAGCCTTTCCTTCTCAAAGACTTTGGAGATAGGACTGAAGTCAGGGAAAAGATTGTACGACCTCCTCTTTTTTTTGGGTAAAGGTGGCTAACAAGCCATAGGTGAAGCATAGGTTCACAACCAATGAAATGTCTTGTCCTGATTTTTTTGCAAAAATTAAGGGTTCGAATGGTTTCAGCGATGATAACAGGTGCTGGGTTAATGTTGCGACATAGTCAAGAAACGAGATTTGCCAGCACTACTTCGACATAACCTAGCATCTTTCAGAAAATGACTAGGCCATATATCGCCAAAGCAAATATATCTTGCCTTTTTTGAACATTGACAGTATTTGCCATTGCCTCTTTCAAACTAGCCCATGAAATGCACTGGCCATTTCCCTTCTTCTTGATGTGACCCTCAATCCACGGCTTAGGTGCATGAGAATCTACACTAATCTTTTCTTAAAAGTTGAAGGGTTCAATGCCTTGCAATATATTCTTTTGATCTTGGCCCTCTCGATGTTGAGGAGCAAGGTATATTCTTCTACTATGGGGATCAAATCTTTAAGGTTGAAGGTAAAGCATCGATATGCAAGATTCCAAAATTAGGAGACGGCCTGCAGCAAACTAACATCCAAATGGATCTGGAGTAAAAGGGCAACATCCTATATCTTTTCGTGAATGATTCCTTCTTGGTACTATCCCAACTGGTCCATGTTTATTTCAATCTTGCCAGTCATTCTGATGATACCCTATTTTGATATTTTCATGCACTGTTGAGATATACTTAGGTTTTAGGACGTCTTTATCTTCATGCTATCATCACTCGAACTAGGCTCAAACTTCCTTGAAAGATTTCAACTCTGAGGTGAACTGTTGCTCCATGATTGACACCACTTAGTAGACACTGCACCATTGGCTAATTGTCCTATGGCAATGATAATAATGAAATGATGCCTACATGCAAAAGAGATAAAAAAATAGACAATAAGTTTGCAACCCTACAAAGAAATAAGCACATAAAGGAATGAAAGTAACAAAATGAAAATGCCACGTAAAAGTTTGCCCCAAAAATAAACAGTATGATGCATAGAGGTGAGCATAACAATCAGACAGCATCATATCATATCTACACTAAGATTGCCTTCACGCGTGGTGATACAATACCACAAAAGGATAGGCCTAACCAAACAAATGGTGATGCTCGTTTGTCAATATTTGTGTTAAGTCATTAGCATGGTGACTTATTTTGGTTAGATTATGAACTTCTGGCATCTTAGGTGTGAACATTCACTCATCATCACCCATTTGTTAAGAAAGGGTGAGCCATAAAACATTATACCATACCCTAAAGAAATGATCATAAAAATAATGTGACAAATGTGAGGGACAATGTTCACCTATCATTACTTGTATAATATGGTATACAGAAGTAAAGGTAAAAAGTGTTTTCCTGAGTGACCCTATTCTTCGGGTTATTTTATAAGCATTCCAGTATGGTTTGACATTGTTTGGCTTGTAGGGCCCACCATATGAGTTTAAGTAGATGCCTAGATAGGTATCCGAATCGCTCTTCCATCCAGTAAGGATAATTGAGGCACCTCGATCCTAGGCCCATCGCAGGTTTGGTGGAATAAGTTTGACCCGGTGGATGTATTTCCCTATGCAAATATGAAGGGTTACTCACAAGAGACATAGGTTTACATCCCAGAAGGTTTTGCCATGCCTATGCAGAGGGTTACTCACGAAGGCAGATGGCTCACTTCCCCTTAATAATTAGGATCCTAGCCTCACCATGGTGTTAGGTGGGAATCTAGTGCAAAATTAAAGTGCACGGTGTGTGTCAAGAAAACTATTAAACCTTGTTTTTATTTTACTCCATATTACCATACTTACTTAGATCAACATTCATTCAAAAAAAAGGTGATCCCTAAAAATGAATCACAAAATGAAGGCATAAAAGTAAAAGATTAGAAGGCAAAAAAGAGAGGGAATTATATCTAAATAA
>JBBYHK010011498.1:0-11545 GCA_038382065.1 Adansonia grandidieri | reverse complement strand
GACATTGATTTTGTAAATTAAGGTTGATTGGTTTAGCCTGAATTACTATTTAATAAAAAATTTATATATTAATTTAATTATAAAAATATTAATATTAATATTAATATAAAATATTTATCATATTTTTTAAATATAAAATGAGTTCTCAAATCGGCCTGAACTCGATCAAATCCAAGTTTGAATAAGAGGACCACGTAATCGAGCCATTGCCCAGCCGAGTCCATAAAGAGTTTTTTTTCCAATTAATTTTAATTTTTATGAACATATTTTGAGAATAATAAAATTATAAACGAACCATATAAATATTGGAATACATTTATAAAATGACTAGAGATATCTTGATGGTACTATAAAAAAATTATAAATTATGAACATCCCGAAACCTGAACTAAAATAAAATAATAATTTTATAATTGAAAATTTGTATTATATTAGATGATTTGAATGAAAATTTTAATGTCTCCCCCAATCTAATCTAATCTAACAATATATAATTTTGAGTTCTGTAGAGAGTTTGGTGGTATATTTGAAAAAGTGTAAAAATTTTTTAGTCAGTCCTTTCTCAATAGAAGTTTCAAGAGTCTGAAAAAACAAATAAGAAAAGGAAAAAGCAGAAAACAGAAAGAATGCAAGGAAATAGATTAGAAACAAAAAAAAAAAAAAAAGGGAAAAAGAAGAAGCAAAAGGCCATGTGATCGACCACAGAAGACGAGGGAGAAAGGAAAATGCTTAAAAGAGGATCTAGCTTTTATGACCAAAATGCCATCATTAGTCATCCGTCGTTGGTTCCAACACCAAGATCCACCACCCAACTTTTAAGATCAAGTCATTGGTAACTTTCTTCTTCCTTTATTTCGATTTAAATATCTTTGAAAAGCTTCTTTTCACTCCATTTTTTTCATTTCTCTTTTCTCAAATCTTTTCTTAATTTTTTTCATATTTTTTTTCAAATTAAAAAACCCTCAAGAATAAGCTTTTGGAGAGAGAGAAAAAAAAAGAATATAGATGAAGGGTCTAATAATCTTCTCACCAAGTGTCATGGAGAAAGATAAAGAATGAATGAATGAATGAATGAATGAATGAAGGAGATAGTGACCAGATCGAGTGGTTTGGATACGAATTGGCATGGATTTTTACATGTGTAGACATGCTAAAGGAAAGGAAATTTTTCTCTTCGGTATTATTGATGTTCTCTTTATGGGAAGCTAAGTCCAACCCTGTAACAAGAAGAAAGTCAGAAGGATGCCAGAGTTTATGCTCCGGGAGCCCCCTTCGATGGTTAAGTCAAAATGGTGTTTTATATAGTAGTGTGGATTCAGTCTTGGGAGGAACCTCCTTACCTTTGGGCTTGGTTACCCTTTTATAGGTGTTGTTTGGAGACACGGTGTCAGATGATTTGATAACAACGTGACCAGCGTCGAGCTAGTTATCAGGCTATGGTGCCTCGTGGTCGGCTCTATTAGTCGGTCGCCACTCAAAAAATATCAACTCTGTAATTACTCTATTGTCGGAGAGGTCACATCGCTGTCTGATGCTGTTAGGCGATCACCGTATGGTCAACTGCTATTTGGCAATCACCTATGTGGGGGCATAACAATTGTCCCCCCTAGTCCAAAAGGTAGTCATAAAGTGACTCAACGTTTTGGACATCTTGAGAGGGGCAAGTTGGCGCGTGGTATTAAAGGCGTAACGTGCAGAGGGCAGGAAGGTACAACTGGCGTTATTGATAGCAGTAGTAATGGCAGAGTGGGAAAGGTAGTGGAATGAATGAAATAGGGATAACGTCTTGGCAAGGGGATTTGTAAGGGCGTGTTTAGAGGGATACGATACGGCATGAGAGTGGGGGGTACGTGTCAGAAAGGGACAGGGGTGCCAGTGTTGTGCAGTTATTTCTCTGAAAAAGGGGCGAATGAGATGGCAACACATATTGATTGGGGAATATGAAGAGGCAAAAATATTTGTTATATAATTGAGTTTTGAGTCTCAGTATGTTCTGTGTGTTTAGAGAAAGAGAGAAGAGTAAAAGGTGGGTGCTGTAAAGTTTGTTTGTTAGGAGAAGGAGTAAGCTTTTTTAGTGGAGATAATATTTTTGGAAATTGTCTTCACTTATAGGTAGTGTTGTTAATGTTTGTGTGTGTTGTTTTGGCAATGATCGTGCGGGTGGAATCACGAGTAGGAGCGCTTCGAGGATTGAGGTCTTTTTGTGTTAAGTTCTGGTGAGTTTCTTTTATCGTTCTGTTATTTTAGTTTTATGCGAATGGTTGTAGTATATGGTAAAGGGGGGAAGGTTGTTGGTGAAATCGATGGCAAGGAAGGGTAGATTGGAGGAAATAGGGAAAGAAGTGAGGAGAATAGTTAGGCAGTTAACCTAGGACGGAATATCTGGGTGCGCAGGGTTGGGGAAAGGAGATATGAGGGAAGAGGTGGTCACCGAACAGAGTGGCGATCAGGGTGACGAAGTGTCGATTGGTGGTGATGCTAAGGAGGTGATCACCAGTGTGAATACAAAAGCAATGGAGATGTATAGCTGATCTATAAACATGCAAATCGTTCAAAGGTGGATGTATGATAGAGGGTGGATATGGGGAGTTACCAGATTGCCGAGGCGGAGCCACAGCAGAGGGCAACGTTTGCTGAAAGGGATAACGTGGCGTTCTACCTGCATGTCTTTAAGGCAATGTTTCACCTACCCTTGAAGCAGTTTTTTTGTGAGCTATTGGAGGCGTACAACTTGGTGCCTAACCAACTGAAGCTGAACAGTTGGGCGATTTTGTTGACGTATTTCCTTGTGTGCAAGGAAAATGGATGGCGACTGTCGGTAGGGGTGGTGAAGGAGCTGTACATTTTGAAACAGGGTAAGCCCTGTTTTATTATTTACAATCAAGAGAGGGGGTAGGATAGTGGTTGATCTACCGTCGAATGTGCATATACGACGAGATCAATTTTTTATGGTGACAAAAATGGCAGGCATGTCATAGGGGTTTCCAGTTTGATGAGGTCAGAGGTTGAGATCGAGTAATGAGAGGACTAGCCTATAGACCGCCGATAAGGATCAAGGGCTATTTTTTAGGGGCGGGTGTGTAAGCAGCAAGTTGTATTTAACATTTTGAAATATTCAAAGGGAATGTTTAGGTCGGGACATGATGGACATGCTAGAAGGGCTAGTACGACTAGCTGGCCAGCGAAAGAGATAGCGGTTATTAAGACATCAGAGAGGTATGTTGTTAATATCCTAAGTGTGAGTTTGGCATTCGTGTGTTTGTCAGGCTGACTTTTTGATGACTTATATTTGTCACTTTTAGGTGAGCCTATAGCAGAGGAGGGATTAGAAGATATGGAGGAAGGAGATGGGATTGTCAGGTTTGTGGTGTATGATGGCGAGAAGGGTTTGGAAAAGGGTTGTGATGATCGGATGGGTAGTGTGGCAGAGGCAGATCATTTGTCTACTCAAGGGACGAAAAAGGGTATTTGTTCTGGTCATTTGTTGTTAAAGAAAAGGGGGTGATTGAACTGACCTGGTTGTTTTGTCGTTTGTACAGGAATGAACCTATTCAGGTAGCTTTGGCGGAGCAAGCGGCTAAGCAGGCTGCGGCTGAGAGGGTTGCTGGGCGAGCAGCTTGAAAGAGAAACGCTTGCCACTACTATGGCAGGTCATCATGGAGTCCCTGCGTTGGTGTCAGCGATGGCGACTGCTGTGGTATTAGTGTCACAGCCTAGAATGGAGACAGTTAAGTCCAGTGGCAAGCCTATTCCCGCAAGTGGGATGTCATCTCACCTAAGCATTGCTTTTGCGAGGCCACGGGCTGGTCGTGGTGGTTCAAGTTCTGTTAGGTTGGGCATACTTCGTGAAGGTCGAGTGCCAGACTTCGAGGCGGCATTGAGGTGGGTGATGAAAGGCGTTGTGCCCGTTGATTGGGATGTTTTGGTGAGGAAAAGTCCAGCCCAGAACTTGAATGCTGCCATGGTTGGTCTGATTGAGGTGAGTTTTTGTTTTAAGGGTAAGAGGATAGGCTAATAAGAAGTGTGTGTTGGTAATGTTGTTGTTGTGATATGCAGGCGCTCCATTGCCAGATGGCTTACACTTGCCAGATGGCAAATTGATAGGAGAAGTTTAATCTGTAGGCGTCCAAGATAGTGGAGCTGGATGCCCAAGTGGTGAAGCAAAAAGAGGCAAACGTCAAGTTAAAGGCCTCTTTGAAGGAGATTGAGGAAAGAGGGCGGCTGAAATAGCCGAACTGCTTCTGAGGGGGAGAAAGCAGAGGCTGCTGCTTCTGCGTCGGCGAAAAAATTGGAGGACCATAATGCTGAACTTGCATCTGCTAAGTTTAGAATGGCTGAATTGGAGGGTCATCTTGGCGATCTAGAGGCTCATGATCATGAGGAATTAAAGAGGCAACAGGAAGAGATTTTTGATAAACTTTTTATTGCCGTGGATCGGTATCATCGCAGTGCGCTGTATGAGGTCCAATTATTGCGTGGTCCCCTTGATCTGCGGGCGGTTGACTTAGGACGCCTTTACACGCCTCTTGAGAGATTTAATGTATTTTGCCCTAGTCAACGAGAAGTGGACGAGGGGCGATCAAAGGATACGACATTATTTACTGTGGCTCTTGAAGAATCTGAGCAGGGTGATTCTGGTAACGAGACTGGTGTGCAGACCGTTTCATCAACAAAGGATGAATAGTGTAGAACTCCTTCTGTAAATTGATCTTTGTAAAAGACATTTTGAATAAATGGAAATGTTAATTTCGTTAACTGTTTGGTGTTTATGTTTGCTTAATTATTTGTTTGGTGTTTATGTTCTTGCCTTATAGTTTGGGCGAACACGTTGTTTCTTATTTTTTTGGATTCTAAGATGGTTGTAATGACATTTCGTCGTAGATAGTTGTGTGTTTTTTATGACCATGCTTGTTGGCAGTAAGTGACCCTGAAGGTCAATTGGGGCGTCCGAATTTTGTGAGAAGAATATGTCTGTGGCCTTATTGGGGCGATTAAGTGTCGCAACGTTGGATGTTATAGTTAGCCATGGTCTTGTTAGACCGAAGTTTAGTCATGTGGCTAGTAGGGCGACTTTTGGATTGGTCGCCAAGGAGGTGATTACTTTGTAGCAATGATGAAGTGCTTGTGCCAAGGGGGCAATTGTGTTGTAGCAATTATGAGATGTTTGTGCCATGGAGGCGATTGTGTTATAGCAATAATGAGATGTTTGTGCCCTGGAGGCGATTACGTTGTAGCAATAATGAGATGTTTATGCCATGGAGGCGATTGCGTTGTAGTAATAATGAGATGTTTGTGCCATGAAGGTGATTGCGTTGTAGCAGTAATGAGATGTTTGTTTGATGGATCATTGTATAGAGAGACAGATCGCCTTGGCCACCAGATTTGTGATAAATGTTCGGATTAGAGATTCTTACAAGTAGTATTTCTTTAGATGGGCAGCATTCCATGTGTTGGGGATGATGCTTTCGTCTAATTCTGCTAATTTGTATGCTCCAAAGCCAAGAACTTTGCTGACCTAATAAGGTCCTTCCTAGTTTGGGGATAATTTCTTTCTTTTTCTTACTGGTCGACTAGCTTCGCAATTTTAGAGTACAAGGTCGCCAACTTGGAATTGTCGATTGTGGACTCGATGGTTATAATATCTGCAGACTTATTGCGCCTGAATTACCATGTGGAGCGTAGCGTCTTCTCTGGCTTCCTCGAGTAGATCGAGGTTAGCCTTGAGGTGTTCAGAGTTAAACTCTAAGTCAGGTTTAGCAATGCGCAAACTGTGTACTCCTATCTTGACCGGTATGACTACTTCAGTTTCGTATACAAGGCTGAAAGGAGTAGCGGCTGTCGCCTGGGTTTCGATTGTTCGGATCACCCAAAGTATACTAGGTGCTTCGTCAGCCCATGCTCCTTTTGCGTCATCCAGTTTTTTCTTCAAGGGTTGCAGGATATTTTTGTTCATTGATTCAACTTTGCCATTTGACTGAGGGTGGGCAACAAAGGTGTGAACAGGGTTGATGTGGAACCTTGAACAAAAATCATGGAGTTTGTTAGCTGTCAGTTGCTTGTCGTTGTCCACTACGATAACGTTGGGTATCCCAAACTGACAAAGGACGTAGCGCCAACTGAAGTTTTCCATGTTTCGAGTGGTGATAGTGGCGACTGGCTCAGCTTCTACCCATTTTGTGAAGTAATCGCAGGCGACGAGTAAGAATTTCCATTGGGCAATCGCTATAGGGAATGCGCCCAATATATCTATTCCCCAGACACAGAATTGCCAATGGATGAAGATTTGCTTGAGTGCCTCGGCTGGCTGTCGGGGAATAAGGGCAAAACGTTGGCACTTATCACATTTTTTTACGAGTGCGGTGGCATCTTTCCTCATGGTAGGCTAGAAGAATCCTTGTCGCAAGGCTTTAAGAGCCAGGGCCCTCCCGCCAAGGTGGTTACTGCAGATGCCTTCGTGTATTTCTTTCAAGACGTAGGTTACCTCGGAATGGGTGAGGCACCTGAGTAATGGGAGAGTGAAGGACTTTTTGTACAAAATGTCGTTGAGAATTGTGTACCCGATCGCTCGCTTTTCCAGTTGCCTCTTTTGTAGCGGGTCAGTTGGAGCATGGTTGTCTTTGAGCAATAGATAAGGGGTGTCATCCAATTTTCTTCAGCGTCAATGGTGATTTAGTGTATGTATCTATCGTAGCTAGGTGCTGGAAGGCACTCGAGGAGAATTTTTCCCATAGTGGAGATATTAAGGGCGTCAGCCATTTTGGATAGGCTATCAACCGTAGAGTTGTCTTCTCTGGGTATTTGTTTAATTATGACATAGGCAAATTTTTTGGATAGGGTGGCGACCACAATGTGGTATTTGGCGAGTAGCTCATCTTTGACATCGTACAGCCCGTTAACTTGGCTAACTATAAGTTGAGAGTATGTGTGGATGAACAGGTTACCAGTGCCAAGGGTTTTGGCTAATTCCATGCCAGCGATTAAGGCTTCGTATTCGACAGCGTTGTTGGAGGTTACGAACTGAAAAGATAGGCTGTACTGCCATTCGTGACCTCGGGGGTCGAGTAGGTGGACTTCTCCACTACCTTTCACTTTGCCCGAAGACCCATCGAGGAAAATGTGCCATTCGCCAGTTTCGTGTTTTAAGGTTGTTATTGACCGTTTGTGAATGATCATCAGATTGGGTATGGTCTGGCAACGGCTCTTTTGAAACCTGAAAGGAACATTCAGCAATAAAGTCTGCAAGCATTTGCGCTTTGATAGCCTTCTTGGGGCTATAGGTTAGCCCGAATTCACTAAGCTCGACACTTCAATGAATCAGTTGCCTTGCGGAGTCAACTTTGAGGAGGATGTCTTTGAGGGGCTGATTGGTGAGAACGGTGATAGGGTGCACCTGAAAGTATTATCTTAACTTTTGTGTTGCAATAATGAGGGTAAAGACTAGGTTTTTTAGTTTGTTGTAATGAAGTTCACCAGCCTAGAGAGCCCTGCTAACATAGTAGATGGGGTATTATTGTCCTGTCTCTTCACGTGCTAAGACGAGGATGATTGTCTCGTCTGATGCAGTGGGGAGACAAAAAGTTGTTCTCCATGCTTCGGACTGGCGATAATGGAGGAGTGCTTAAGTATTCCTTAAGTTAGTCAAACGACTGCTAACATTCTTCAGTCCATTATATCTGGTCGCCCTCCTAAGCAGTTTGAAGAAGGGTAGGCATCTCTCGACAGATTTGAAAATAAAATGGTTGAGTGCTGCTACTTGTGGTATTGAGAATTTGAGATCTAGGAGTTGTCAGAGGCGTGTAAAAGTCATATTTTGCGTGTGGAGCGGGCCACATTCGCTTTCTGTTGGGGCTATGTAGTGGTCCAATGGCTTGTGTATCCCTTTGGGTTCGATTTCCTGGTCGATCGACCAACCGATTGGGCTTTAGGCCTCGACCACCTTTCTGTTCCAGGTTTCTATTCGTCGACTTGCGATTTCTATTTCTTCAGCTTTCGCGTACTTTTGTGCCTTCTCATAAAGCTGGCACAGCTTTATAGGTTAGGCATCGATTAAGGCGTATTTTAGGTACTTGTGACGAACGCCAGTGGTAAAGGCCTAGATTGCCCATTCATTATTTAGATCTCGGACCTCCAAGGCCGCTGCGTTAAAGCGTTTGAGGTAATCGCGGATCGTCTCATCATGGTTCTGCTTGATCGCCATTAGGCTAGCGGAGGTTCTGGTCGCTGTTCGGCAGCTACTGAAATGGGCAAAGAAATGCCTTCCCAGTTGGTCAAAGTTTGTGATAGAACTTGGGTTTAAGGAATACCACCATGTTCGTGCTAGGCCTCGAAGCGTTGTAGGGAAGATGCGGCATTGGATGGTGTCCGACACATCACGCAGATTATGGAAAGCGCAAAAATGGTTTAGATGGTCGGCTGGATCAGTTTTACCATCGTAGGTGTTAGGGGAAAGCTTGACTTTTTGAGGAACCGGTACCTAGCGAATGTCAAGCGATAGGGGGTTGTGTTCGTTGGTCAACCATTCCCAGTTGTCTCTCCGTGGCTCACGAAGCTCTTTAATTTCCTACTTCAAGGCTGCTATTTGTTGGGCGAGGTCTAAAGCCAAACTTGGCGCATGATGTCCACTAGTATGATGGGAGGTTTCCTGTGCCATGTGTCATGGGATTGGAGTAGAGCAGGAACTTTTCTCTACCATTAGGCGGGTGGCACGATCGGCTGTAGCATGTCGTTCTTGGACGTCTGAATTTGGGTCATTCGTAAGGTGCTGGTTTAGGCGATCAATGGGCTGCTTGTTTTGGCGATTAGTTTGGAAGTTGACAAGCTATGCCAATTGGATCTGAGATTGCTGGATGGTGGCCAGTGGACTGATGATAGCTTGAAATTACGTTTGGTACTGTGCATGGTAGTCCAGTTGACTAGGTAGTGTAGGTGTGTTGAATTGAGTAAAGGGAGGTGCTGGGACATCCAAGGGTGTATGTAAAGTGTTTGTGGCAATGCTGGTTGCCAGAACTGTGTTGCTAGGGCCTGCAGTCTGTTCGAAGTGAGGGACGATGGTGGCTACTGGCAAAATTAGCCCCAACAGGTTTTGATAGTATGCTAGCGGTGAGTGGGATAGCCATGAAGGGAGTGAGAAGGGTATATGAGATATTTGGGTATGTGATGAGCGGGGTACTACACAGGTTGCCGGAGCTGTGGTATGGTTCATCACTTCTGGTGGCGACGAGAAATTTTGTGGGGTAGTGTCAGCACTTTGGTCAGCAATGGTTTTCTTTTCTGATCATTTTCCCACAAATAGCGCCAATGGTTAATGTTCTCCTTATGGGAAGCTGAGTACAACCCTGCAACACGAAGAAGGTTAGAAGGACACTGGAGTTTATGCTCCGGGAGCCCCTTTAGATGGTTAAGTCAGAATGGTGTTTTATATAGAAGTGTGGATTCAGTCTTGGGAGGAACCTTCTTACCTTTGGGCTTGGTTACTCTTTTATAGGTGTTGTTTGGAGATATGGTGTAAAGTGATTTGATAGCAACGTGACCAGCCTTGAGTTAGTTATCAGGCTATGGTGCCTCGTGGTCGGCTCTGTCAGTCGGCTGCCACTCAGAAGATGTCAACTCTGTAATTACTCTGCTGTTGGAGAGGTCATATCGCTGTCTGGTGCTGTTAGGCGATCGCCGTATGGTCAAGTGCTGTTTGGCGATCGCCTATGTGGGGGCATAACAGGTATGAATCAAAGTTTTTTTCTTTTTCTAAAAAAAATATTTTTTAAATCAATAAAAGGAAAATTATTTTATGTTCTTGATTGTGTTGTTAGCTTTTTAAAATTATTATCTTTTTTTTCAAATTCATATGTTACGTGAAGATTTATTTTTTTACTTAGTTATTTGTATTATTATGTTTTACAGAGGATGGGTGGGTTTTTGGCTCTTAGCAATATTTTCATTGGTAAGTATAATGATTAATTTTTTTGGTAAATATTTTTAGTATCATTTATTAATAATAGAAATGTTTTTTTTAGTTCTTGCTAATTATTCTTGCTTTTAGGTGGATTTTTTATTGACATCTCCATCTATTTTTTTACCATTATATATATAAGTTTTAATTTTACTATTTATTTTGTTAAATTTTCTAATATTACATTCAAATTTGAAAGTTATGTTTATGTTCAAAGTTTTTATGTTCTACGAAATCATTTTTTTATTATTAAATTAGATTATAAGTATATTTTTTTAATTTGGTTTAAGATAGATAAATGGTTTGAAGACATGCCAATAGTTGAAGGAAAGGAAAATATTCCTTTTGGTATGAATCAACGTTATTCTATTTTTTTTTAAAAAAAATTATTTTTTAATCAATAAAAAGAAAATTATTTCTTATATTCTTTATTAAATTGTTAGCTTTTTAGAATTATTTTCTTTTTTCATATTCATGTGTTATGTGAATATTTATTTCTTTGCTTAGTTGTTTGTATATTTATGTTTTAAAAAGAGTCATCACATTTTTGTATTGGAGTAGGCGTTTGGCTCTTAGCAATTTTTTTCATTGGTAAGCAATTGCTTTTTTTTTTTGGGTAAATATTTTTAATATTGTTATATTAATAAAAAAAATGGTTTCTTTTTTGTTCTTGCTAATTTTTATTGTTTTTAGATGGGTTTCTGATTTGACATCTCTACCTCTTTTTTACCATTACATGTCTAAGTTTTAATTTTACTATTATTTTATTTAAATTTTTTAATATTATATTGAAACTTTAAAGTTATGTTTATGTTTAAAGTTTTTCTATTTTACAAAGTTATTTTTTATTATTGAATTAGATTATTAATAAGTGTTTTATAATATGGTCTAAGATAGATAAGTAGTTTGATATGCTTTACTTTTTACTTATATTTGATGTTGCTATTACATTAACAGATGTCTATTATTTCTCTTGATTTTTTATCAATCAAAATACAAAGATATATGCATAAACATTTAACATGTAACTTGATTAACATTTTTTATAAATTTAAATGTTAGGTGAACTCTATTTGATCAAGGAAACTAATAAAAACTCCAATAAAACCACCATTCATAAATCTTGCTGGTCTGAATATCTCTTTTATATAGTCTACCAAACCATTATTTTCCTCTTTCCTCTTATGACACTTCTATTTATTGATTCTCTTGGATTAGTAAAGTATCATCGCATTGTTAAGTATGAGATTGAAAATTGAGGGTTAAAATGGAATTGTAATCTTTGTTCTTACTTCTGCCAATTATGCTTCCACCAATACGCATTCTATAAATTCTAAAAATTGCTTACAGTCTTTCATATCACATATACTGTTATATCATTTTGATTTTTTTTTATTTTGGCTTACTCTCCATGACTAAAAATAATTTGTTTTTCTGATAGCCTCGCTCAATTGAAGTAACAGCAAATACTGTGTAAAATTACTTCTCAAATTGCCAAAAGATGATATTGGGAGTGTGTCTGTTCATATAGGCAGATTTCCATCGTTGATTGTCATCTCTTAATTTCCTTGATATGATTAATGCTAGCACTTGGTAGTA
>JBBYHK010011455.1:0-11550 GCA_038382065.1 Adansonia grandidieri | reverse complement strand
AATTGAAACTCACAATTCATTCCACCATTCTCAAACACTCAACAATCTTCGCAATCATTCCATCACTATATCAAGAAAATAGACTAATAATATTATCCCACATAAATCTTTTGTCTTTTTTTTTTTTCATTGGTCTTTTTTTTTTTGTTTTTCTCTCGTTTTTTTCATTTTTTTAACCCTATCTTTCACTCATCAATAATTTTTACAGCAATGCCCCTATACATACCTCCACACTTAATTAACATCGTTCTTCCTTAAAAAAAAAAAACTTTTTCTCCATTTTTGTTTAAGTGCCCTACTAACTCTTAGAATTAGGTGAGTATATTCAATTTAAGGCTCTGGGCTTATAATGCGGTTTTTTTTTTTCAAGAAAAAAATGACATTAAGGCTCTAAGGGCTGACAAGGGATATTAATTCGGGTTGGCTTTTTAGGCTCAAGCTGAAACAAAAAAGGCCTTTATCATTTTCACACATGCATATATCAATGTGATCTTGAAATGGTTCAAAGCAAGTTCTAGAGATACATTCACATGGAAGAATATCACACAACGAAGAAAACACTAATCTACATGAATGGTTCAATCTCTTTTTGGCTCAAAAGCTCACAGGTTGAATTAATTCATCATGAATTGACACGCACTTTTTCACTTAACTTTCAATATCGATTTAAGTTCTTATCTTTTATTGATTCAACTACTCGATATATGTCATTATTCATGCTCAACTAGTCAAATCTTAAAGCATATTCACCATTCAATCCATTTGAAACTCATTAAATGAAAAAAATTTCTTAGTTGTCATGACTCTAAAACACAAGCAAACTTATCACACCATTCTAAAACCTAAACAATTTAAAAACATATGAATCACATGCAAAAAGAAAATTTAATTTCCTATCCTAAAGAGTCCCCCCACACTTAAGTCAAACATTGTCCTCAATGTTTTGACAAAAGGCAAAGAGTAAAAATATATATAACTAATAAAGAAAAAGAGAGATATTGCCTGGATGTATAGTTGTGTAGGCTCATGGACTTGGTGGTTGAGGAGATTCGAATCCCACATGCTGAAAATAGGCATTTAAATTGAACTCCATCCTCGTGATCCTTCTCTTGATCGTTTGAACCATAGATGATAAGGTCGGTGAGTACCCCTATTTCTTTTTGGTACTATTTCACTCTCAGAATCACTTGATAGGTCTGCTCTTGGTCTCTTGCTCAGTTTACTTATTGCTCATGGAGGACAAAAACTCCACTGTCCCTGTTTTTGTTAAACCAATCCTATACATTCCAAACAACCTAAATCTAAGGGTTCCATTTTACATTCCTCATGCAACTTATGATTGTTCAAGTTTAGCAATTGCAAGTTAAGGGCTATGATAGTAATCATGGAACCTAGAATCAATGGTCATTTCTTATTTAAAACTGCCTCGAATTATGTAGCTAACCAAGCGCCTAGATTCACTTGAATTCCCTTTTTCATACACCATAAAAAATAAAATTCAGCTTTTGTCAATACACCAAAAGTGTCTTTTCGACCAAAAAAGTTATACACTAAAAATTTTTGGATGTATTTAAAATAGGGTCATGAAGGTAAGAACCCTCAGAGTGACTTAGATTATAAGGAAAATTATCAATCGATATCTCACGCCAGTAGGTTTAATAATAATCAAAATCACCATGTAATCACAAACTGAATTCTTATATTCACTTGTTTCAGCATATTCCTCATCTACAACTCCTAAAGCCATGTTAAACTTCGTTAATGACATTATGAATGGCTCTCTCATAAGCTGAAATCTAATTACATTTGGTGTGTCAAAAGTGAGATTTTCAGGTTTATTGAATTCAAATGTGGCATAGAATTCTAGTGTGAGTTCAACAAACGCTGGGTGATTAATTTCAGTTAGTTCATACCATCCAATGCTATCAAACATGTCGTTCACTTCCTCTATAATGCCTAATGTATCAAGAGTCAGATAATGAATAAACTTACATGGAATAATCTTTTGATTCTTTAACCTATCATACCTTCTTTGTGCTTCTCGTGTTTTCAAAGTCATCCCTTTAGCGATAGACTCTTTCGATAGTGGTATGACACTTTTCCCTTTTTCAATTCTTGATCATCTGCGACTCGAACCTGGTGGGGGTTAGGGGCTCTTGCTTTTTCTTCCTATACTCAAACTGTGGCTGACACGATCAACAACTGCAGGATGTGATTTTTATGTTTGGGTGGCGGTGGAGATGGATGAAAACAACACTGGTGTCATTTGGATTGAGATGAATAGGCAGACGATGAATTTAGGGATTTGGGTCGATGCAAAATTTGGTGAACGGGTGTTGACAGCAAAATTTTATTGATTTAGATAGGCGTTGACAGTGGATTAGAAGATGAGGGTGGAATTGTTGGTTTTATGGTTTTGGTTTTGGGTGGTTTTGGAGATGAACGAAGTAGATGGTGGATAAGGTGGAAAGAGTGGAAAAGGTGGAGAGAAGTATGGGTTTTGATTTTTTCTCTTTTTTTTGTGAGAGAAATTCTTAATAAGAAAAAAATAGAAACGCTCCTTTTATAAGGCGTGGGTACGCTCTATCTAAAATTCGCTACTGCAAAGAAGACGTTATTTTGGATGTGCCCACGCTCTATGAAAAGAGAGTTTCTGATTAAAAGAACTAAAAATTGAAAATTTGACTTCCTACTCCTAAAATCATTGCTCAAAAATAAAAGTAAACAAAGCTAAAACCAATATATATATTGGGTTGCCTCTCAATTAGCGCCTTTCTTTTATGTCTTTGTCTAGACATACTTGTGCTTCAATCTTTATAATCCAGTTGTTCTAAGATGATTTATTCCACTTTAAATGCTTGGAAACCTTCATAAAAAGGCTTAAGGCAATGTCCATTCACCTTAAAAATCTTGCCAGTATCCGGACATTAGTTACAATAAATGGACCAATCCATCAAGAACGTAACTTACCAGGAAAGAGTTTAAGTTTGGCATGGAAAAGTAGAACTTTTTGACCAATAGTAAATGTTTTTCTTGTAATCATCCGATCATGAAAGTTCTTCATTCTTTCCTTATAAATCTTTGAATATTCATAGGCTCTTTACAAATTTCCTCTAATTCTTGTAATTGCAACTTTCTATGCTCTCCTACCTCATCCATTTGTAAATTGCATTGTTTCACTACCTAGAAGGCTTTATGCTGTAATTTAATGTGAAGATGACATGCTTTTACCGAACACCAAATGATACGAAGAGATACCAATTAGAGTCTTATAAGCTGTCCGATATGCCCACAGTGCATCATCAAGTTTTATACTCTAATCTTTCTGAGTTGGATTAATGATCTTCTCAAGTATTGACTTTACCTTCCTGTTGGATACCTTTGCTTGACGACTTGTCTGTGGATGATATGCAGTAGACGCAAGATGTGTAACATTATATTTCTTCATCAATGCCTCCACTATTCGATTGCAAAAGTGTGTCCTTCTGTCACTTATCATAGCTTTTGGCGCACCAAACCTAGTAAAGATGTGAGATTTGGCAAAACCTACTATAACTTTAGTATCATCATCATCAGCATGAGTAGCCTTAGCCTTTACCCATTTCGACACATAATCCATAGCAAGAATAATATACACTTTTTCAAAAGAAATAGGGAATGGTCCCTTAAAATCAATGCCCTACACATCAAATATTTCACATACCAAAATTGGGGATAAGGGCATTTGATCTCTAGGGACCAAATTTCCTATTCTTTGGCACTGTTCACATGTTTTACAAAACATATATGAATCATGAAACACAGCAAGCCAATAGAATCCACATTCTAAGATTTTCCTGGTAGTTTTTTTTGGACCAAAGTGTCCTCCACATGTATGCGAGTGACAAAATCGAAGAATGAAAGGAATTTCAATTTCAGAAATGCACTTTCGAATAACTTGGTCATAGCAATGTTTCCATAAATATGGGTCATCCCATATATAATATTTCACATCACTCTTGATTTTAGCTTTTTGAGTACATGTCAACTCATTAGGTAACATTTTAGTAACTAAATAATTTACGATGTTTGTATACCATGGAGTACTCTATTGAGCTATCATGAATTGTTCATCTAGGAACTCATCTTGCAACAGCTTTGGTTCTTCACTCGTGACTAATCTACTCAAATGGTTAGCAATAGAATTTTTAGCTCCTTTCTCGTCATGTATTTTTAGATCAAATCCTTGTAACAAGAGTATCCACCTTATCAATCCGAGTTTCACCTCTTTTTTAGCTAATAGGTACTTTAGAGCTGCATGATCAGAGTAAACTATCACCTTAGTACTAAGTAAATAAGAACGAAAATTTTTTAAAGCAAAGACAATGGATAAAAGTTCTTTTTCTGTTGTTGAATAATTGCGTTGAGCACTATCAAGTGTCCTGGAAGCATAATATATTGCATGCGTAACTCGGCCAACTCGTTGTCCATAGATAGCTCCTACTGCATGGTTACTTGCATCGCACATGATCTCAAATGGCAGTTCCCAATTTGGTGGTTGTATTATAGGAGCCGACGTAAGACGTTCCTTGAGCTTGTCAAAAGCTGCTTTACATGCCTCATCAAATTCAAACACCGTATCTTTCTGGAGAAGCTTGCATAATGGTAGTGTTATCTTTGAGAAATTTTTGATAAACCGTCGATAAAACCCTACATGTCCAAGAAAATAGTAAACTTCTCGCAAATTTGTGGGGTAAGGTAAGGTTCTAATAACATCTATCTTTGATTTATCAACCTCAATACCCTTTGAAGATACTACATGCCCTAAAATAATCCTTTGATCTACCATAAATTGAAATTTTTCATAATTTAAAACAAGGTTTGTTTCGATACATCTTTAAGCACATTTGCAAGGTTATTCAAGAATGAGTCAAAAAAATTACCATAAACATTAAAATCATCCATGAGTACCTCGATAACGTTTTCCACATATTCAGAAAATATACTGACCATGCTTCTTTGGAATGTGGCAGGAGAATTACATGGTCCAAAAAGCATGCGTCGGTAAGCAAACATCCCAAATGGACAAGTAAATGTCATCTTTTCTTGATCCTCTAGCATAATTGGAATTTGATGATAACCTGAGTAACCATCAAGACAACAACAGTGAGATTTTTCAGCCAATTTTTCTAACATTTGATCAATAAAAAGAAAGGGGAAATGGTCTTTTTGGGTAGCAGTATTCAACTTCGTATAATCAATACAAACCGACCATCCATTTTGTACTCAAGTGGGCACCAACTCACCATTTTCATTTTCAACCACTGTCATCCCTATTTTCTTCAGGACCACTAAGAGAGGACTTACCCATTCACTATAAGAAATAGGATAGATTATACCTGCATCAAGTAGTTTTAAACCTCTTTCTCGACTACTTCCATCATAGGTGGATTCAATATGCGTTGGGCTTATCTCACGAGTTTAGCTTTTTCTTCTAACAATATCCTATGCATACAAATAGAACGACTTGTGCCCTTGAGATCTGCAATTGTCCACTCTATAGCCTCTTTGTGCTCTTTTAACACTCGAAGTAATCATTCTTCTTCTAACATGTCTAGTTTGCTAGAGATTATAACTGGTAATGTTTCTTTTTCTCCTAAGTAGACATGCTTCAAGTGACTTGGTAATGGCTTCAACTCCAATTACGGTGCCTGCACAAGAGAAGGCAGAAGTTTAGAGTGAGAAAAGGGAATTCAACATAAGACACAACATTCTTTTTTGGTAAGGATTCTAATTCAAGAATGGTGTACACAAGATCAACATTTAAAATTAACTCCCTTTCTATTTCTTTTAGCTTCTCATTGTCAAAACTGTTCTTAAGTGTAACCTTCACATTATCATCACCTGCCAAGTCACAAATTCTCTGTACAAAAGGGTAAATTCCATCCAAAGCAAGCACATTATGTTTATTACTAGGATATCGCATGACATCATATATATTAAATTTAATAATTTCTCCATCAAATTCCATAGTGAGTGTCCCTTCATGCATATTTATAATAGTTCTTAAAGTTTTTAAAAATGGTCTCCCTAATAGTATTGGGGCAGAATGTACAGTATCATCCTTCCCTATGTCAAGCACATAGAAATCAGCAGAGAAAACCAAATTATTAACCTGAACTAAAATATCCTCTAGGACTCTTTCAAGGTATGCAGTAGACATATTAGCTAATTGTATTATCACCCTCATTTCTTTTAATAGCCCAACCCTTAAGGATTTATAAATTGAAAGGGGTATAACATTAATTGATGCACCTAAGTCCAACATTGCTTTATCCATTTTCATACTACCAATTTCGCAAGGAACAGTAAACATACTGTATCTTTACACTTCAGAGGTAGTTTTTTTTGTATCACTACCGACACATTCTCATCAACTCGAATTTTCTCATTACCAATCAAGTTACGCTTTGTACTACACAACTCCTTAAGAAATTTAGCATAGCGAGGATTTTGTTTAATTACATCAATAAGTGGTATGTTTACCTCAATTTTATGACAAGTCTCAAGGATTTCTTTTTCCTGCTCCTCCTTTTTAGATTTTGCAAATTGACTTGGGAATTGAGGACAATGTACAAAAGTTTTATTTGGCTCTACACTCGGAGCCTTTATTTGCATATTTACAGGTCCAGGATTTTCTTCATCTTTCTCAAGTTCCTTCTCTAATTCACGCTTTGACACTTCTTGGTTAGGTTCTTTCAGCTCTTTTCCACTTCATAAAGTGATGGCGCTCGCGTTTTGTTTTGGATTGACTTCTGCTTGAGATGGTAGCTTCTCGTACCCTTTTCGATTCCCTTTGCTTATCTCGTCCTCTAACTGATCAACTCTATTTCTCATATTACGCATACTAGTCCTCATTTCCTGTTGAAATTGTTGCACATTATTAGTAAGTGATTGAAGCATATCTTCAACAAATGTACCTTGTTTTGATGAAGACTGATATGGAAAAAAAGGTTGTCTAGCTTGATATTATGATTAGAATCCAGGTGGCTTTGACGCATAGCTAAAATTTGGATGTTCCTTCCATCTTGGGTTAGAGGTATTTGAATAAGGATCATATCTTTGTCTTTGTGAGCCTGTAAATGCTCCAACGACATTAGCTTATTCATTCGGATCATCTTGAAGCATTGGGCACATGTCAGTTGTATGACCCAAAGTTGTACATATGCAGCATGTTTTTACCTGTTACATATTCCCTACAACCAATTTTTCGACAAGAGATGTTAAATTATTTAATTGTTGTTGTACGAAATATTCACTCACCTCATTTACCCTTTTTACAGGGTAGTCTTGCCTAGAGCCAAAGTGTTGTGAGTTCCAGCCATAATAGAAATCAACCTCCTGGCTTCTTTTAGAGTTTTTTGCACTAGTGCACCTCCACTTGCAGCATCCACCATGCTCCTCTCCATTGGTAATAACCCTTCATAAAAATATTGAATCAATAATTGCTCAAGAATTTGATGTTGAGGACAACTTGCACATAACTATTTAAATCTCTCCCAATATTCATAAAAGGTCTCTCCGTGAGATTGCCTTATGCCACATATTTCCTTCCTAATATTTGCAGCTCTTGAAGTAGGGAAAATTTTTTCAAGAAATTGTCGCTTCATCTCATTCCTAGTCGTTATGGATCCCAACGGCAAGTAGTATAGCCAATCCTTTGCTTTATCAGCTAATGAGAAAGGAAAGGCTCTTAGCTTTATCTGTTCTTCAGTAACACCCTGAGGTCTCATTGTCGAGAGCAGACCACATGGAATTCCTTGAGATGTTTATGAGGATCTTCACTTGTAAAACCGCGAAAAGTCAGAAGTAAGTGAATAAGTCCAGATTTTAACTCAAAAGGAACTTCCATATTAGGATATTCAATGCAAAAAGGTTGTTGGTTTAAATCCGGTGCAGCTAGCTCCTAGAGAGTTCTTTCTGCAGCCATTGTTTCGTCTACATCTTTTGGATCTCTAGATGACTATTTGGATCAATTGCCAAACCTAGTTCTTACAATAATGATGTTTCCTCTATAGCATGCCTTTGCCTAGTTTCCTTCCTTAACAGTTGAGCTGTCTTCTTAATTTTCAGATCGTATTGCAATTCACCTGTACGAGAAGAACGAGGTATAAAATGCATACAAAAATAATAATATTAATAATAAACTAATCAAGGAAACAAATTTTTTAGCACCAATCCCTGGCAATGGCACCAAAATTTGGTAGGTGTCGAATCCAACAAAAATAATTTTCCTACTCTAATAAGATTTTTGTATATAGTGATAAGTAGGATCATCTCCATAGGGAATAGTAAGATCTGATTTCCTCTCAAAATCAATAAAATAAAATGGGAATTTTATGAAGTCAACTAAAATTAAATAAAATAAATAAACTAAAAATCTATTAAGAATGCAGGACAAATTAAACTAAAATAAATATCAATATCACACAAACACTAGCCAAAGGTCTAATCGCAAGTTTTATTCTCATAACTGATCACAGATGCAAAGATATATTCATTATTCGAGAATAAATTGGTTATGGGTGTTGGTATGACCTAACTCCCAACCCTTCCTTAGTTATTCGATAATCAAGGTACGACCGTTAATTATTTCTCTTATTGATTACATAAACCCTAGATACGATCTTAGTGTTTCAATGTATCAATAACATTGATAATGAGAGAGGGATCGCCAATTCTAACCAATAAACTCACGTGTAGGTTTATTCAGATTAGATTGTGAATTCTTCCTAACCAAGTTAGTTACCACTTTTATTAGAACAATCAAACAATTACGGATTTGATTTTCTAAATAGCTAAAGATTATCTTATCAATCAAATGCGGTACCAAACATTCAATCAATAATGACAATCATAATTATTAAGCATAGAAGAAAAGACAAATACTCAAGAATAATGAATAATATAAACATAAATTAGATCTCACAGTCGTAGAAAATTAAACTTTGATATAAAACCTTCGACTAGTTGAAAAGAATTTAGCCACACATTGTCTTCTTGTTCTCTCTCTAAAAGAAAAAGTCAAAAACCCTAGAAAAAACTCTCCCTTTAGTTCTCTCCCTTCTTTCTTTTTTATATCCCTTACAACTTTCTCAAATTTACCTATATTCTAGTCAGTTTCAGATTCTACTCAATTAGAATCCTAAATAAATCAAAATTCTAATTTAAGCTATCTGCCTGTAGAATGTGCCCACATAGTATCCATATCAGCTCTTTCTTTTCTTTCCTTGGGCTGTTATAATCAATTCATTGAAGCCATTTTTCTTACTCCCATGCCCTTTTTACACCCTAAACATAAAAGAAAGTAATTTTTCATCAGTTATAGCTTAAAAACTATGAAAAGTTAAGAATTTAACAATTAAAATCTCAACATTTATGTTCACTATCAATGGCAACAAGTTCATCACAACTTTACTGATGTTTGCACTATCAAATACTCACATTATTGTTTTGATATGTAAAGGTGGCAATTGAGCAGGTTGGAGCAGGCTTCAGTCAGGTTATTTGGGTTTGGGTTTCTTTATATTTAAACCAATTCGAGTTTGAGTCTATTAGAGTTTAGGTTCTTTTGGGTTCGAGCTTATTTTGGTTCAGGCTTGTTTATGTTCGGGTTAATTCAGGTTCGAGTCAATTAGGGTTCGAGCCTTTTTCGGATTCGGATTTGAGTATATTTTACATTATTTTTTATTTTATATTAAATATAATCACTTTTACGTAATTTTGAATTCTAAGCCTAGGCCTGAATTTGGCTTTGTCTGATTTGAAAAAATATCTTAATTTGGTTCCATGGGCCCAACTGCAACCTGAAAAAATTTTAAATTATAAGTTTAGAGCCGAATTTAGCCTGACCCACCTATTTAGGTATGAACTACTATACATAATATTAACAAGTTATTTTCATATTAATATTTATATATTTTATAATTAAATTTAAATAAAAATATATTATTTTATATAAAAAAAAAAACACTATTTTAGGTTAAGCTTGCTTGAAACTTAAAATTTGAGACTCGGGCCTAATCGTACCAGGTTGAAGGCTGCTCAGCCTATAAATATATCTAGTTGCTAATCTGAGTCTAACATATGAATTTTTTTCATTTTTAATTTAGTATTATCTATAATGACTTCTACTTTTTTAGTTTACATTATCACTTGGTTATACTATTATCAAACTCTAATTATCATTACTTGAAATAACAAAATAAGAATAATAGTCAAAGAAGCACTTAAAATTTTTCTATTAACATACATAAACTCTTAATATTCAATTAATCTAACTAATTAAATTACAGAAATGTGATAAATATATGATATGCTTTATTGACAGTATTTTCAAACCTCATAAATGGTTTACTTTTTGATAAATTATTATTTTATCATGTATAGATCTACCCTAGGGCTATGCGAGTAGCCTAATTGAGCTCAAGCTCGATTCTCATATTTTTGTTCCAAGCTAACTCGACATGGCCTGGAATAGTGATTTTAAATTAAAATAGCATGTATTTTTATTTAAATTTAATTATAAAATATATAAATATTAATAAAAATATTTTTTTAATGTGATAAACAATAATTTTGACCTGAACGGACGAGCATAAACAAGTTAAATAAGGGCTTGAGCTTAAGATTTTTAAAAAATTTGAACCGTAACCCAGCCCGACCTGTCAAAAAATTTAATCATATATAAAATATAAGTTATATTTTTAATATTTAATTAAATTATTAAAGAAATACTAAAATAAAATTGATAATTAAAGTTTTTGCTTTATAAAAATTATTTTATTTTAATTTTATCATATTTATTTGTAGTATTAAATTTTGGTTCGAGTTCAATTTGAGCTCAGGTTTGAGTCCTTTTGAGTTCAAATTCTTTCGAGTTCCTGTCATTTCAAATTTGACTCATTTCAAGTTTAAGCCATTTTGGGTTCGAGTTTTCTCAAGTTTGGACCATTGACTTTTTAATCAAATTGAATTCAAGTTAGAGTTTTTTCGGACAGATTTTTAAATTTAGGTTCGTTTTATCACCTCTATATGATCTGCCTGTAGAATTTAAAACACCAGTAAAAATAAAATTATGTTATATTTTTAATTTACTAATTTTGATTTATTTATAATTCTAATACAATATATTTCATATACAGTAAAAGAATCGCAAAAAAAGTACGAAACTTTTAATAATATTAAAAATAGGCACGTGGACCAAATTAATATTATTTTCAAAATTAATTATTGAAATACTATTTTAAAACATATTATCAAAATAATATTGCTTTTGCCACATGCCATTTTGACTTTCTTTTTTCAATCACGCTCCAGCTTGGAGGTGCCAACTTGGGGAGGCCCAACTTAGTTGGGGCTTCCATGTTAGAGGCGTCGACTAAGTTGGGCCTACAATATTGAAGGCGCCTAGCATTTTTCTTTTCTTTTTTCTTTTTTTTATATTTTTATTGGATTCTCAGCTTATTTTTATATTTTTAATTTGGTAAATATTTTATTATTAAAAATATA
>JBBYHK010011414.1:0-11559 GCA_038382065.1 Adansonia grandidieri | reverse complement strand
TTTTCTTATTAAAACAAAGCATCGATAACATTTATCCCAATTAGAAAAATGTTATTTTATGGACTAATCATTTAAAGAATAGAGATTACTATAAGAATCCATGTTTGACACATTTAAGGGATAAGCTCTAATTCTAAGGAAAATTATGGGAAAAAATGCATGTATTGACAAAACCAAAGCTTCAATATCATGAATCACAATTAGAAGAAGGTGTTCTTGTAGCCTAATCTTGAAAGGAATGGACATTATTTTAAGAACTTAGGTTCGTTAAATTTGAAGGACGAACCTTAATTCTAAGCAACATGGAGGAAAGAAAGGCTTTTCATATAAAACCAAAGCATCAATATCTTGTATCCCAATTAGAAGAAGGTCCTTTTATAGCCCAGTCATGTAAAAAATAGAGATTATTACGAGAATCCATGTTTGATATATTTGACATATTTAAGGGATAAAGATTGATTTTATCGACAATAGAGGAAAGAAAATATTTTCTTGCAAAACCAAATTTCATGGAAAATAGGGGAAAAAACTGCTATTGCCAAACCAAAGTATTAATATCATGTATCCCAATTAGAAAATGCTTTTTTTGTAGCCTAGTAATGAAAAGATTATATATTATTACGACAATCCATGTTTATCACATTTCAGGAATGGACATCAATTCTAGGGAAAAATGGTGGAAAAAAACTTTTCTTGTAAAACTAACGCATCAATATTTTGTATCCTAGTTAGAAAAAGGGTTTTTGTAGCCTAATCATGAAATGAATGAAGATTCTTACAAGAATCCATGTTTGTCACATTTGAAGGACAAACTTTGATCAAACGAAAATAGAGGGATGGAAACCAAAGCATTAATATCAAGTATCCCAATTAGAAGATGGTATTTTTGTGGCCTAATCATGTAAGGAATAGAGATTATTGTGAGAATCCAAGTACATCCAATTTAAGGGATAAGCTATGATTTTATAGGAAATAGAGGGAATAAAAGCTTTTCTTGCAAAGTCAAAGCGTTAGTATCAAGTATCACAATTAGAAAAAGGTGTTTTTGAAGCCCAATCATGAAAAGAATGGAGATAATTATCATAATCCTTGTTTGTCGCATCCAAGGGATAAACTTTGATTTTATGGAAAATGAGAGAGAGAAAAGCATTTATTGCAAAACTAAAGCATCAATATTGTGTATCCCAATTAGAAAAAGTTGTTTTGTAGCCTAATCTTGAAAAAATTGTAGACTATTACGAGAATCCATGTTCATCATATTTGAAGGATAAACATTAATTATGGTGAAAATGATGGAAAGAAAAGCTTTTCTTGAAAACCAAAGCATTAATATCATGTACCAAGTTAGAAGAAGGGGTTTTTGTAGCCTTGTCATGAAATAAATAGAGATTCTTATGAGAATTCATGTTTGTCATATTTGAGGGATGAACTTCAATTCCAAGGAAAATGAAGGAATAAAAAGCTTTTCATGCAAAACCAAAGTCAATATCATGTATCCTAATTAAAAGATGGCATTTTTGTAGCCCAATCATGTAAAGAATTTAGATTTTTATGAGAATCCAAGTTCCTCACATTTAAGGGATGAAATACGATTCTAAGGGAAATAGAGGGAAGAAAAACTTTTTTTTCAAAGCCAAAGCATTAGTATTATATATCACAATTAGAAAAAGGTGCTTTTGGAGCCTAGTCATGGAAAAATGGAGATTCTTATGAGAGTACATCTCTATCACTTTTGAGGAAGAAACTTTGATCCTAAGGAAAATGGAGAAAAAAATGACTTTTCTTGTAAAATCAAAGCATCAATATCATGTATCCCAATTTGATGGTCTTTTTATATCCTAAGCATTTAAAGAATGGATATTATTATGAGAATCCATGTTTGACATATTTACGATACAAACTTTGATCCAAAGAAAAATGGTGGAATGAAAAGCGTTTATTACAAAACCTGAGCATCAAAATCATGTATCATAATTAGAAAAAGGTGTTTTTGTTGGGCAATCATGACACGATTTCGAGAAACAAAGTCCGTCACATTTGAGCCATGACCTTTTATTCTAAGGAAAATGGAGGAAAGAAAAGTTTTTTTCTAAATACCAAAGCATCAATATTGTGTATCCTAATTAGAAGAACTTGTTCTTGTAGCCTAATCATGAAAATAAAGGAGATTATTATAAGAATCCATGTTTGTTACATTTGAGGGATGAACTTTTATTCTGAGGAAAGTAGTGGAAAGAAAAGCTTTTCTTGTGAAATCACAATTACAAGAATGCGTTCTTTTATCCTAATTATAAAAATTATAGAGATTATTATAAGAATCCTTGTTCATCACATTTAAGAGTAAACTATAACTCTATGGAATATGCTAGAAAGAAAAGCTTTTCTTACAAAACCAATGAATCAATATCGTGTATCCTAAATACAAGAAGGTGCTTTTGTAGCCTAATTCTAAAATTAATGAAGATTATTACTAGAATCAATGTTCACATTTTTTAGTATGAACTTTGATTCTATGAAAAATGGTGGAAAGAAAAGCTGTTCTTGCAAAACTAAAGCATTAATATCATGTATTCCAATTAGAAGAAGGTGTTGTAGCCAAATCATAAAAAGAAAGAAGGTTATTATGAGAATCTAGGTTTGTTAGATTTAAGGGACAGACATTGATTCTAAGGAGAATTATTGAAAGAAAAGCATTTATTGCAAAACCAAAGTATCAACATTATGTATCTCAATTAGAGAAAAGGTGTTTTTATAGCCCAATAATTAAAACATTGGATATTATTATGAGATTCCTTACTTATCACATTTGAGGAATAAACTTTGATTTAAAGGAAATTGATGGAAAGAAAAGATTTTTTGCAAAACCAAAAAATCAATATCATGTATCCCAATTAGAAGAAGGTGTTTTTGTAGTCCAATCACAAAAAGAACGGTGATTATTACGAGAATCCATTTTCTTCATAATTCAGAGAGAAACTTTGTTTTAAAGGAAATGGTGGAAAGGAAAGCTTTTCTTGCAAAACGAAAGCATCATTATAGTGTATCCCAATTAAAAGAAGGTGTTTTCATAGCTGAATCATGAAAAGTGGAAAGATTAGTATAGGAGTTCATATTCATCATAGCCAAAGGATAATCTCTAATTCTAAAGAAAATAGTGGAAAGAAATGCTTTTCTTGTAAAATAAAAGCATCGTTACAATATATCCCAGTTAGAATAAGGGGTTTTATAGCCTAATCATCAAATGAAAGGTGATTACTACAAGAATCCATTTTCATCATATTTGATAGACAAACTTTGATTCCATGAAAAATAGAGGAATGAAAAGTTTTCCTTCCAAAACCAAAGCATCAATATCATGTATTACACTTAGAAAAAGGGGTTATTCTTGTCCAATCATGAAAGAAGGAAGACAATTATGAGAATCAATATTCCTCAATTTAAGGGAAAAACTTTGATTCTAAGGAAAATGGTGAAAAGAAAAGTTTTTCTTGCGAAACCAAAGAATCAATATCATGTATCCCAATTAAAAGAAAGTATTTTTATAGCCCCATCATATAAGAAATGAAGATTATTTCAAGAATCCATGTTCTTCAAATTTAAGGGATGAAATACGGTTCTGTGGAAAATAAAAGGAAGGAAAGGTTTTCTTACAAAGCCAAAGCATTAGTATCATGTATCTCAATTAGAAGAAGGTGTTTTTGAAGCCTAATCTTGAAACAAATGAAGATTATTATCAGAGTCTACGACTGTCACAATGAAGGATGGACTTTGATTCTATGGAAAGTGGTGGGAAAAAAGATTTTCTCGCAAAACCTAAGCACGAAATTCATGTATCTCAATTAAAAGAAGGTGTTTTTGTAGCACAATCATGTAAAGAATGAAGATTACTGCAAGAATCCAAGTTCATTGCATTTGAGGGATGAACTTTGATGCTAAGGAAAATGATGAAAAGAAAAGCATTTCTACAAAAGCCAAAGCATCATTGTCATGTATCCCAGATAGAAGAAGGTGTTTCTATAGCCCAATCATGAAAGGAATAAAGATTATTTTGAGAACCCAAGTTTGTCACATTTAAAGCAAAAACATTTATTTCAAAGCAAATGGAGGAAAGAAAAGCTTTTCTTGTAAAGCTAAAGCATCAATATCGTGTATCCCAATTGAAAGATGGTGTTTTTGTAGCCCAATCATGAAAAAAGCAAAAATTGCTATGGGAATCCATGTTCCTCACATTTCTCGAATAGTATTTAATTCTAAAGGAAATTGTAGAAAGAAAAACTTTTTTGACAACACTAAAGCATCAATATCGCATATCCCAATTGGAAGATGGGGTTTTTGGAGCCCAATCTTGATATGAACAAAGATTATTATGAGAATCCTTGTTCATCATATTTGACAGACAAACTTTGATTCTAAAAAGAATAGAGGAATAAAAGGCTTCTTTTGTGAACCCAAAGCATCAATTTCATGTATTCCATTTACCCAATCATATAAAGAATAGAGACTATTATGTGAATCCATGCTTGTCATGTTTAAAGGATGAACTTTGATTCTAAGGAAAATGGTGGAAAGAAAAACTTTTCTTACAAAAGCAAAGTATCAATAACATGTATCCCAATTAGAAGATGGTATTTTTTTAGCCCAAGAACATAAGAAATGAATATTATTACATGAATCAAGTTTGTCTCATTTAAAGGATAAAGTGCGACTCTAAGGAAAATAGAGGGAGGAAAATATTTTCCTGCAAAGCCGAAGCATCAATATCGTGTATCATAATTAGAAGAAGGTGTTTCTAAAGCCCAATCACGATAAGAATTAGGGCTATTATGAAAGTCCACGTCCATCACAATTGAGGGATGAACTTTAATTATAAGGAAAATGGTGGAAAAGACAGTTTTTCTTGCAAAATCAAAGCATCAAAATCGTATGTCCAATTAGAAGAAGGTGTTCTTATAGCCTAATATGAAATGAATAGAGATTATTAAGAGATCTATGTTCGTCACATTTGAGGTATGAACTTTGGTTTTAAGGAAAATAGAAGAACAAAATGCTTTTCTTATGGAACTAAAGGATCTATATCATGTATCCCAATTATAAAAAGGTGTTCTTTTAGCCCTATCATTTAAAAAATTGAGATTATTACCAAAATCCATGTTTGTCACAAATAAGGGATAAACTTTAATTTTAAGGAAAGTAGCAAAAAAAAGTTTTCTTGTAAAACCAAAGAATCAATATCATGTATCACTATTATAAAAAGGTGTTTTGTAGTCCAATTATATAAAGAATGGAGATTATTGCAAGAATCCAAGTTCATCACATTTAAGGGATAAACTTTGATTCCAATGAAAATGGTGGAAAGAAAAACATTTTCTACAAAACCAAAGCATCAGTATTATGTATCCCTGATAGAAAAAAATGTTTTTATCGCCTAATCATGAAAGGAAAACGATGGAAGGAAAGGCTTTTCTTATTAAACAAAAGCATCAACGTCATGTTTCCTAATTAGAAGGTCATTTTGTAGACCAATCATTTAAAGAATGGAGATTACTACAAGAATCCATGTTTGACACATTTGAGGGATGAGCTTTGATTCTAAGGAAAATGGTGGAAAGAAAACCATTTATTGCGAAACCAAAGCCTTAATATCATGTGTCATAATTAGAAAAAGGTGTTTTTGTAGCCTAATCTTGAAAGGAATAAACATTTTTTCGAGAACCTAAGTTTGTCAGATTTGAAGGACGAACCTTAATTGTAAGCAACACAAGGGAAAAAAAGGCTTTTCGTATAAAAGCAAAATATTAATGTCAAGTATCCCAATTAGAAGAAGGTCTTTTGTAGCCTAATCATTTAAAGAATTGAGATTATTACCAAAATCCATGTTTGACATATTTGAGGGACAAACATTGATTCTCTGGACAATAGAGGAATAAAAATCTTTTCCTGCAAAGCCAAAGTGTAACTCTTGTGTATCCTAATTAGAAGAAGCTATTTCTATAGCCCAATCATGAAAAGATTGGAGAATATTATGAGAATTCATACTTATCACATTTAAAGGATAAACTTTGTTTCTATGGAAAATAGGGGAAAAAAACTTTTCTTGCCAAACTAAAGCATAGATATCATGTATCCCAAAGATGGTGTTTTTGTAGTCCAGTCATGAAAAATTTGTAGATTACTACAAAAATCAATGTTCATCACATTTGATTAATGGACATTAATTCTAGGGAAAAATGGTGGAAAGAAAAGCTTTTCTTGTAAAACCAATACATCAATATTGTGTATCCTTGTTAAAAGAAGGGTTTTTATAGCCCAATCATGAAATAAATGGAGATTCTTACAAGAACCCATGTTCATCACATTTAAAGGACAAACTTTGATTGAAAGGAAAATGAAGAAATGAAGAGCTTTTCTTGCAAAACCAAAGAATCAATATCATATATCCTAATTAGAAGAAGGTATTTTTATAGCCCAATCATGTAAGGAATGGAGATTATTACGAGAATCCAAGTACATCACATTTAAGGGATGAACTATGATTCTAAAGGAAATGGAGGGAAAAAAAGCTTTTCTTGCAAAGCCAAAGGATTAGTATCATGTATCACAAATAGAAGAAGGTGTTTCTGAAACCCAACCATGAAAAAAATGGAGATTATTATGAGAATCCTTGTTCATCGCATCTGCGGATAAATTTTGATTTTACTGAAAATGAGGGAGAGAAAAGCATTTATTACAAAACCAAAGCATCAATATCTTGTATCCCAATTAGAATAAGGTGTTTTTGTAGCCTAGACTTGAAAAGATTGTAGATTGTTATGAGAATCCATGCTTGTTACATTTGAGGGATAAACTTTAATTTTAGGGAAAATAAAGGAAAGAAAAGCTTTTCTTGCAAAACTAAAGCATCAATATTATGTATCCTAGTTAAATGAAAAGGCCTTTTTAGCACAATCATGAAATGAATAAAGATTCTTATGAGAATCCATGTTCTTTACATTTAAGGGATAAACTTCAATTCTAAGGAAAATAGAGGAGCGAAAAGCTTTTCCTATAAAACCAAGGCATCAGTATCATGTATCCTAATTAAAAGAAGGTATTTTTGTAGCCTAATCATGTAAAGAATTAAGATTATTATGCAAGCCCAAGTTCGACACATTTAAGGGATGAAATGTGATTTTAAGGAAAATAGAGGGAAGAAAATCTTTTTTTGCAAAGCCAAAGCATTAGTATCATGTATCACAATTAGAAAAAGGTGTTTTTGAAGCCCAATCATGAAAATAATAGAGATTCTTGTAAGAGTCCACCTTCATCACATTAGAGGGATGAACTTTAATTATAAAGAAAGGGAAGGAAAGAACGGATTTTCTTGTAAAATAAAACATCAATATCATGTATACCAATTAGAATAAGGGCTTTTTGTATCCCAAGCATTTAAAGAATGGAGATTATCATGAGAATCCATGTTCAACATATTTAAGATACGAACTTTGATTCTAAGGAAAGTGGTGGAAAAAAGTATTTATTGCAAAACTAATGTGTCAATATCATGCATCGTAGTTAGAAGAAGGTGCTTTTGTAGCCTAATCATGAAAAAAACAAAGATTATTTCAAGAAACAAAATTTGTCACATTTGAGCGATGACTTTTGATTCTAAGGAAATTTAAGGGAAGCAAAACTTTTTTTGAAAGGCTAAAGCATCAATATCATGTATCCTAATTAGAAAAAGTTGTTCTTGTAGCCCAATCATAAAAATAAGGGAGATTATTATGTGAGCCAATGCTCATTACATTTAAAGGATAAACTTTTATTCTCAGGAAAATAGTGAAAAAAAGTTTTTCTTATGAAACCTTAATTAAAAGAATCTATTCTTATATCCCAAATATGAAATTGATGGAGATTATTCTAAGAATCCTTGTTTAACACATTTCAAGGACAAACTTTAACTCTAAGGAATTTAATGAAAAGGAAAATCTTTCTTGCAAAGCTAAAGAATCAATATTGTATATCATAAATAGAAGAAGGAGCTTCTATAGTCCAATCCTAAAATAAATGAAGATTATTATGAGAATCAATGCTCATCATTTTTGAGGTACAAACTTTGATTCTATGAACAATGGTGGAAAGAAAAGCTTTTCTTACTAAACCAAAAAATTAATATCATGTATTCCAATTGAAAGAAGGTGTTTTAGCCAAATAATGAAAAAAATAAAAGTTATTATGAGAATCTAAGTTTATCACTTTTGAGGGATAGATTTTGATTTTAAGGAAAATCATTGAAAGAAAAGCATTTATTGCAAAACCTAAGTATCAACATTATGTATCTCAATTAGAAAAATGTGAATTTGTAGCCCAATCAGTAAAAGAATAGAGATTATTATGAGAATCCATGCTCATCACATTTGAGGAATGAACTTTAATTCAAAGGACAACGATGGACAGAAAAGCTTTTCTTGCAAAACCAAAGAATCAGTATCATGTATCCCAATTAGAAGAAGGTGTTTTTATAGTCTAAACATGAAAAGAATAGTGATTATTATGAGAATCCATTTTCATCATAATTCTGAAAGAAACTTTAATTTAAAGGAAATGGTGGAAAGAAAAGCTTCTCTTGCAAAACCAAAGCATCATTATAGTGTTTTTGTAGCCTAATCATGAAAGGTTCAAAAGTTAGCACGAGAGTTCATGTTCATCATAGTCAAAGGATAATCTTTAATTTTAAGGAAAATGGCAGAAAGAAAAGCTTTTCTTACAAAACAAAAGCATCATTACCGTATATCCCAATTAGAACAAGGGGTTTTTGTAGCCTAATCATGAAATAACTAGAGATTATTAGAAGAATCCATATTCATCACAATTGATAGACAAACTTTGATTCTAAGGAAAATAGAGGAATGAAAAGGTTTTCTTCCAAAACTAAAGCATCGATATCATGTATTCCACTTAGAAGAAGGTGTTATTCTAGCCCACTCATGTTTAAGAATGAAGACTATTACAAGAATCCATGTTCCTTATGGTTAAAGGATGAACTTTGATTTTAAGGAAAACGGTGGAAAGAGAAGCTTTTCTTATGAAACCAAATAATTAATATCATGTATCCTATTTAGAAGAAAGTTTTTTTTGTAGCCCCATCTTGTAAGGAATAGAGATTATTATAAGACTCCATATATCCTATAGGGATTAATTTAAGGGATAAAATACGATTCTATAGAAAATTGAGGGAAAGCTTTTCTTGCAAAGCTAAAGCATCAGTAACATATATCCCAATTAAAAGAAGGTGTTTTTGAAGCCTAATCATGAAAAAAATGGAGACTATTATTAGAGTCCATATCCATCACAATAAGGGATGAACTTTGATTCTAAGAAAAATAATTAAAAGAAAAGCATTTATACAAAAGCTAAAGTATTAATATCATGTATCGCAGATAGAAAACGGTGTTTCTATAGCCCAATCATGAAAGGAATGGAGATTATTTTGGGAAACCAAGTTTGTCACTTTTAAGGCATAAACTTTGATTTTAAAGAAAATGGAAAAAATAAAAGCTTTTCTTGCAAAGCCAAAGGATCAATATCGTGTTTCCTAATCAGAAAAAGATGTTTTTGTAGCTTAATCATCAAAAGAGTGAAAATTGTTATAGGAATCCATGTTCATCACATTTTTCGAATAGTATTAAGGAAAAGTGGAAAGAAAAGCTCTTATGACAAACCAAAGCATCAATATCGCATATCCCAGTTAGAAGATGAGGTTTTTATAGTCTAATCATGATATGAATGAAGATTATTATGACAATCCATATTCGTCACATTTGACAGGTAAACTTTGATTCTAAGAAGAATAGAGGAACAAAAAGCTTCTCTTATTAAACTAAAGCATCAATATCATGTATTCCATTTAGAAGAAGGTGTTCTTCTAGCCTAATCATGTAAAGAGTAAAGACTATAACAAAAATCCATGCTTGTCATGTCTAAGGGACAAACTTTGATTATAAGGAAAATGGTGGAAAGAAAAAAAATTTCTTGTGAAAGTAAAACATTAATAACATGTATCCCAATTAGAAGAAGGTATTTTTTTAGCCCAATCATGTAAGAAATGAAGATTATTATGCGAATCAAGTTCATGTCATTTAAAGGATAGACTACGATTCTAAGGAAGATTGAAGGAAGAAAAGATTTTCTTGCAAAGCCAAAGCATCAGTATCATGTATCACAATTAGAAGAAGGTGTTTTTGAAGCCCAATCATAAGAAGAATGGAGATTATTATGAAAGTCCACATCTATCATAGTTGAGGGATGAACTTTAATTGTAAGGAAAATGGTGGAAGAAAAGTTTTTCTTGCAATACCAAAGCATCAATATCGTGTATTCCAATTAGAAAAAGTGATCTTGTAGCCTAATCATGAAAAGAATTGAGATTATTAAGAGATCCATGTTCATCACATTTAAGGGATGAACTTTGGTTTAAAGGAAAATGGATGAACAAAAGCTTCTCTCATTAAACCAAAGGATCAATATTGTAAATCCTGATTATAAGAAGGTGTTCTTTTAGCCCTATCATTTAAAAAATGGAGATTATTACCAAAATCATTTGTCTCATTTAAAGGATGAACTTTGATTCTAAGGAATGTAGTGGAAAGAAAAGGTTTTCTTGTAAAACCAAATAATCAATATCGTGTATCCCTATTATAAGAAGGTGTTTTGTAGCCCAATCATATAAAAAATGGAGATTATTACAAGGAGCCATGTTCATCACATTTTAGGGATGAACTTTGATTCCAAGGATCATGGTGGAAAGAAAAGCATTTACTACGACACCAAAGCATCGATATCATGTATCCTTGATAGCAAAAAGTGTTTCTATCTCCCAATCATGAAAGGAATAGACATTATTTCAAGAACCCAAGTTCATCACATTTGAGAGATAAACTTTGATTCAAAGAAAAATAGTGGAAAGAAAGGCTTTCCTTATTAAACCAAAGCATCAATATCGTGTATCCTAATTAGATGAAGATCATTTTGTAGACCAATCATTTAAAGAGGAGATTACTACGAAATCCATGTTCAACACCTTTGAGGGACAAGCTCTAATTCTAAGGAAAATGGTGGAAAGAAAAGCAGTTATTGCAAAATCAAAGCCTCAATATCATGTATCGCAATTAGAAAAAGGTGTTTTTGTAGCCTAGTCTTGAGAGGAATGGATATTATTTCAAGAACCAAAGTTCGTCAAGTTTGAAGGGCGAACCTTAATTCTAAGCAACACAAAGGAAAAACAGGTTTTTCATATAAACCAAAGCTTCAATATCATGTATCTCAATCAGAAGAAGGTCTTCTTGTAGCCTAATCATTTAAAGAATAGAGATTATTACGAGAATCCATGTACGACATATTTGATTGATAAATAGTGATTCTATGGAAAATAAAGAAAAAATTTTTTATTGCTAACCCAAAGTATCAATATCATGTATCCCAATTAGAAGACGGTGTTTTGTAGCTGAATCATGAAAAGATTATAGATTATTACAAAAATCCATGTTCATCTTATTTGAGGAATGGACATTAATTTTAGGGAAA
>JBBYHK010011372.1:0-11562 GCA_038382065.1 Adansonia grandidieri | reverse complement strand
TGTAAATACTATTTTAATATATATAATTTATATATATTTTTATATATATAGGAAGAGTCGGTTTCATTAAGAACATTCAGAAGAGCAACAATAAAAAAAAGAATAAAATTAGAAGCAAAAAGATAATTAAAATTTTTATTAATAATTTTAATAATTAGTTCCTTCTTTATAATTATTTTTTTTTGTTTTACTCTTGCTTAATAATTATTAGTTTAGTTCTTTTTTTGAAATTTTTCTAAAATTTATATAGTCATAAATAGGTTAAGAGTATTTATGTATTGAGACGACTTATTTCGATAAATAAAAATTTTTTTATATTATTTTAATAAAAAGACCTACATAATAATCGTATCATATGCATATATAGTTTTAACTTAGTAATTAAAGATAAATTTACTTCATCTCCATGTTGCCAAAGGTGATTTCCTCACAGCATACAAAATATTTCTTACTGCTGAAAATTGGCATCTACCATATTGCAACATTATTTGTGTTTTTAGGCAATAATAAGTTCGCATCTTTCTCGTTGAAGTACTACTAAGTGATTTTTTTTCAATAAATATCACCTTGATAACCAACCAAAGAAAACCCTACTTGTTTTCACTATTTGTTTTCAATAAATCTTAAAAAAAAAAAATGAAATAATACTATGATAATCAAGAAACGCAAAATACCTTTTAAATAAACAAATAAAATCGCAAACCTTAACCAAATGCTTCCCTTTTCTAAAACATGTATTATTTGTTTTTACTAATTGCTGTAAATTCATCAAAAAGGGATTTGATGGATATGAACTTATAATCAAAAGGATAATTATCTCATATATAAACAGTAGAATGAAAAAAATTTTACAAATAGGATTTATGAAGTAATAAGTGTTTTGTTTTATTATTTTTTATTTTTTAAATATATTTTATAGATACTTGTTACCACATCAATCCACTGACGAAGTTTTTTTTTCTTTTCATCACCGGTTTATAGAATAATTATCCTAAACAAAATATGATAGAGAAGAAAGAGATGAGTTTTAGAAAAAGAACCATTGAATAAAAAGTTTCAGTTCCTTTTCTATGTATAGAGATAACTAGAAAGAAAGAACTTAAACAAAGAAAGTAACAGTTGAAAAAGAATTTAAATATATATATAGAAAAACGTTTGACGGATTAATTGGTGAGTAAATTGGAAATATAAAAAACAATTGAAAATGGAGAAAAGAGTTTGGAGAGGGAAAGAGAAAAGAGAAGGAGAAAATTTTAATATAATTAGTGAGCAGTTACAAAAGATGATTTTTTTTTTCTAAATTGTTTTTAAAAGAGATTAAGATATTAATATGTAAAAAAGATGGGTAAATTTTTTGGAGTGGGTAGTTGGTGTAATAAGTGATTAATTTTTTTTTTTAAAAAAAATTTGAGTAGTTTTCAAGAGGTAAGAACTTTTTTAGAGGTATATATATTTTTTAATTTTAGTAGTTATTTTAAATATTCTTAAAATTATTATTTTAATTTTTTTTACTTTTTTCGAATTGAGTTGATTCTGGTTAACTCATAACGTCAACTCAATCACTCCCTTTGTATATTGTATAAATCTAAGACTAGAAATATTTAAATGAAAATTATAAATAATAATTAAAATTAAAAAAAAATAATATATATATGCATATAATAAGATGTTTACAGAAAATAAAAGATAATAAAAAGCAATACAATTAATTATACAGGCACTTAATTAGATTGTTTGTGGCCTATATGAAAATTAACAGCCATAAATATAACTTCCAAAAGAATAAAAACATGCAATCATTTAATTAAAACTCAAATAAAATTGTTGCAAAAATTTTAAAATACCTATTTTACCTTTGTTTACTTCTACTTGGAGTTGAGAATAGATTATTATATAGATTTGAATCCTTCAATTTTCAATCTTAGTTTGTTTCGGGTACAGTCATGTACATAGTTTAAGTGTATTTATATTATATATAAAGCTTTTAATTGAGTTTAATATTACTGAATGAATCAAGTAATATCAATTTAATTTAGAATTACAAAAGAATCAAATAGAATTATTATAATAATAAGAAACAAATGATGTTTATTTCTTTTCATTTAAAATAATAATTAATTATTTATTTTTTTCTTTTAACTTGAAAAAACTAACAATTTTTTATTTGAAAAGAAGTTCACTTTTTTATTTGAAAAATTACTAATCTTTCTAAATTTTGAATATATCATTTAAAAATTAAATTAAAAAAATTATTACCACTTCTATAAGTACGTTAAAACCTAAAATACAAGTAAAGGAAGGATATGTACATAACTATTAGAGTTTCAACCAAATGAGAAACAGAAAAATAAATAACAAAAATTGAACGCGCCAGATAGGGGTCGAACCTATGACCTTCTGCTTAGGAAACAGACGCTCTATCCACTGAGCTACAGGCGCTGCGTTGAACTCATAAACATATAATGCAATAAAATGACAGAGAACAATAATTCTCTTAGATTTCGCGAAGTTGCGACATTCGATACGACAACGCAATGAATATTATTGCTACTAGATTTTATATTACATGCACTTCCTCTTCAATATTAAAAAATATAAACAGTAAAAGAGAATCGAAGGAACGTAAAAAAACAAAAAAAAGGGTAGTTAAAAACTTAGCATAATAACGCGCAACATTATAATAGATAAAGGGAAAAAATTTTTTATCGAAACTAAATTTAAGTCAATGAATAATAAATAGTTTTGCAAAATGTAAATTCTGTTTAAAAATTTTGAAAGACATAAATGCTTTTTAATTTATTTTTGGCTATTACCTTAATTTTGATTTGTAATAATAATAATAATACTCTTTTATTATTTTTATTATTATTTTTATTATTATTAAAGGGTAGTGTAGGTCCTCATTTTTTATTGTATTTCAGTGAATTAAAAATTTTTATTTTTTAATGTTATATAGACATATTCAAAGACCGGAAGGATAAAAGGTCAAGCCTTTGAGATTTTTTTAAATTCGGATCTACTTGAGTGTGTTTGAATTACTATTTAATAATAAATAATATTTTAATTTTAATTTAATTATAAAATACGTAGATATTAATATAAAAATTTTAATAATAAAATGAAAAGTAAAATGGACTTTTAGATCTGTCCAACTTTAAGAAAAAAAAATTTCATGTTTTAGGGTTAGCTGAATCTATAAACAAGTCCAATGCCATCATAGTAGTTCCAATTGAATGGCCCTTCGCATCTTTCACAAAGTTATTAGTCTTTGCAATTGGACAACCTTATGTACTTCAAGTTTTTTAAAATTAAAAAAAAATTCCAAACACACAAATCCTCTGTTGGAGTAAAAGACCCTTGCCATGATGAATTCAATTCTTTATTTGAAAACTCTAATTGAAATGCATTTTCCACCTCAACTTGGAAGTCAAAGACATATACATAAATAATATGGATATATATATTTTTAAAATTCTAAGTGAGAAAAAAATAATTTATTTATGTTTTCAATTTTTGTATTCAAGATCAACTTTTTCTTCTTTTTCAAACTTCAAGAGTCTTATATTCTCAGTCTTACTTTAGAGTAGTAATCTAACTAATTATTGCATTAAAATGCCTAGATTACAAATGACTATTATGGAGGTACTTGGTTTCAAGGATAGGTTTGGTAGTTTCATAATTTTCTAGATTATTTTGTCATCTCCATCATCATATATTGAAACTTAGTCCTAGGAGTCGAGAAGTAATTTTTCTCAAAGATATAAAATTTTCGTCCTATTTTGTGTGGTGTGAGAAAAAAGTCATTTGACAACTTTGATTGATGTGAAAGAAAAAAAGCAAACGTGAAAAAGATTAGGCGGGGGAGAAAGAAAAAGAGATAAAGAGGAAAGAAGAGGAAGAAGAGATGTGGGCGACAGAGGTCGGTAGTGGCCTTTTTGTGGATCGCTGGTTAGAGAGGAAAAAATGTGATATTTAATTAAAAATAGATTTTTAGTTATTGTTGATTAAGAATATAATTTTATTTTAAGTATATAAAGATAAATATCATGTATAAGTTTATTAGTCAATTTTTTTATTTTTAGATAATTATCTTATGATGATGTATAAGTAATTTATATAGATTAGATTAAAAAAATATACTAGAAGATTAATTAGAGTTGTATCGTATCATCAAGAAGTTTATATTTTAATTAGTTATTGAAGTAGAGATTAATTCTTACCACTAAAGTAGTTAATCTTAATAGGATTTACTAGATAATATCACCTTAATATTAATTAAAATATTTATCTCGTTTCACTTAATTATTATGTGGGCCATATAAAGTCTAATATTCTTTTACTTGGCCCATATGATAAACCAATAATTAAAATATGTGATATTTAAATCCAAACTTTAATATGGCCATAAGTTATTCTAGCTTAACTCTAACTCAATTAAATATTCACATAAAGCGAATCATGACAGTAGCATTCTAATCTGAATATTTTCTTCCATGTATTACAATGCATGATCCTCTCTAAAAAAATAATTTATGAATGACTTTTTTGTAATCATTCAAGGTTTGCTCGACATGTAAACTTTATGTGTACAAACTGAAATGTGTCCATAAACTCTAAGAATATGAAATTAACAAACCAAAGAAATCAAAATACATCTTGATAGAATTTAACTAGCTTTATATGATCCACATGAATTTTAAACTGTTTTGTCGACAATGCTTTACTCATGGGATCGGCTATCATTAAATCTATATTGATGTGTTGGATATCCACTTTTTGCCTCTTTATAGAGTCTCTAACAACAAGCTATTTTATTTTTATTTGCTTGCTACGACTCCTACTTTTATCATTTTTAGAAAAGCATACTACATAAGAGTTACACAAAAGATCTTTAATGGCCTTGTGGACAAATCTCAGACTAGAGATAGCATATCTCAACCTTATTGCCTATGATATTACTTTATAACATAATTCCTTTGGCATCTTTCATAGTCCAAGGCCAAAATTACTTTAATATCTGCCAAGTACTTCTACTATAAAAACTTATGTCAAGTTTTGTGTAAACCTGATCATGTATAAGGCTTCCAATACTATATGCATATGTAATGCCTCTCATATGCTCTTTTTTTCAAATTATTTGGACATATTGGCTCAAATTGAGATATCTCCTTCATAATTTATGCCCTTGTAGTTGAATAGCTTTGCATCCTAATTCTTCCCAAAACTATCTTGATATAAGCTTCCTAAGATAGACTTAATGTCTTTCAAACCTATCTTAATGAATCTTGATGCCTATGGCATATGAAGTTTCACTCAAATTCTTCATATCAAGTTTTGAGAAAGAAAACCTTTGTCTCATGTAACAAAACCAAATCACTTTTGCAATATAGAACTAAAATAATGACTTTACTCCCACTAACTTTAAGGTCTAAACAATTATCAACATTTTAGTAAATGCTAAACTTTATATACCATTGGTGAGATGCTTATTTTAGTCTATCTATTAATTTTTTAAAGAAACCTTCAAGTAGAATCATGCATACCTTTTCTCAAGATCCTCATTCAAGTAAGTTATTTTCATTATCATTTAACATAACTCTTAATGAAAATGAGCTACAAAAGCTATGATAATTCTTAATGAAACTTTCTTAAAAAACCGGAGAGAAAGCTCTTTGGTAATCAATACCTTTTTTAAGTTAAACATTTGACCACTAGTCTAACCTCATACCGTTTAACATTACCAAGTGGTCACTTAACGAGTTACTAGACTGGATCATTAGTCATTGGTTACCTTTCTTTTATCATAGTTTTACGCTGAAGTGTGAAATTTTCACTATTAATGGCTAGTAAAAATGAGATCATCTTTATGTTAAATATCAAAATTAGACTTTTATAAGTATACAACCAAGTCATAGAACTGGCTCGTTTCTTAACCATTGGATCTCTTAGTTCTATAATCATTTGTACAGCTGTACACCTTTAGTTAGTGAGATTAATGACTTCTTGTAAAGGTTGTACTTGATTTGATTACTCTCTACTTCATTTTATATGTTTGTTTAGAGAAACAATCAAATCCTTTACAAAGGATCAATCTAAATAAATTTATTCCTCAATATCAACCTTACTAGGAAAGTCATTCTCACTAGACTCATGATCCATAAAAAACTTAGCATTTCTAGCTTCAACAATTCTAGTTGAAATGAAATACATTTAAAACCTGTACCCTTTTAAGTTAATTGCATAACTTATAATTGCTAACTGTTCTTGTATCCAATTTCCTTATATTTGGATTATAAGCCTTCACTTTAATTGGACAACCCAAATCATAAATGTCTTAAGCTAGATTCCAATTATTCCATAATTCTAAGAAGGTTTTAAAAAATAATTTAGTTGAAACTTTAATAAAAATATCAATAGTAGTTTAATGCATCAATCCATAAACTTAGGAGAAGATGTATGATCTTTAACTATTACAGTATTTTCTTTAGCTCCCTTTTGTGGACTTGCTAGTTTGCTTTTTCCTCAATGCAACTAACTTAAGTATCAAATTCAAAAGTTTCAAGAACTCCATCATTGTCAATTCTCCTAAGTTTCTATATGGTGATGTGACATAATCTTTATACCATAACTTTGAAGCAGTCTTATCTATAGCACATCTTTATCATCAGAAATCATGTAAATAGTTAACAAATTTATTCTTACAATCAGGATGCAAATTAATAGCGAAAAATCCAATATAAAAATTTATTTTGAAATTTCAACAATATAATTTAAAAATTTAAATTTAAAACTCTTTTTAACTAAGAAAATTTCTAAAATAAAAATAACACCCTTTTTTTAATTTTTATTTTTTAAGGTTTAAAACAAATATTGATTTTAAAAATGATCTTGATAATCCTTAGCGATTTCTATAGTAGTAGATGTTCCTCCAACTTTCTTTTGGTTTCTTTAACTTTATAGAACCTTAAATGGTTATAGAAATATACTTTGTTGAAATAAATCCAACCACCATATATTATTAGGAATATCACCTAAAGAGATTCATACAAAATAATTTTACCTTTATTTTTCAAGTCCTTTTTTATACTTTAGGCAATCTTTCCTTATGTGTCTTAGTTAAAACAAAATGAAGGACTCGATGCCATTTTCTTTATTGGTATTTTTCCTTTTTCACCTTTATACCGCATTTGCCTACTTATTACTTTTTACCTTGAGTCACTGGACTAACTGAATATAGTTTATCATTGTTTAATCTCTTTTCCTATTAAACACATACAACTGACAGTTCATTGATAGACCGTTTTCTTTATATGTATTTCTTATGGTCAAACTCATTAGGAAAAAAGTTGAATATGAAAGTGATAAGAAATTTAATCAAAAAACTCAATTCCGAAGATTTAAGTCGAGCAACAATGTCTCTCAAATCACATAATGTGCTCATGCATAACTTTTAGAATTGTTGCACTTTATTCTTGAAAGCTTTTTTATTAGGGTGATAACCAAAACTTTATCAAATTTAACAATTTGGTCTTCAGTAGCTTTGTAATAATCTTTGACCTTATAACAATTCAAGATGAAATTCTAATTTGATTTACTAATATAGGATTTGATGTATATTAACTTTAAATGGTTAGATTGCTCCCACTGTACATCAAAATCTAATTTTATCTTACGCACTTTATTCGTTGAGGACAAGTTATCTATCCTTAATGCTAAGTCAAGGCCCTTACACTCAAAATAGCTAAATTAACTCCTTCATTAGAGTAATTTTTCATTATCAGATAGCATTTAATTCTAGTAGCCTTATAGATCACAATAGTAGAATTTGTTGCAAAATGCAATGAGCTATACTCTAATTGAATATTTTATATTCAAATGTAAATTCAAACCTCCATATGGGTAGAGGTGCATCATATGTATGAATTTACATAACTTTAATGAAAAAACAATAACTTTAAAACATCAAAATTAAATATTCCATACTTTTGGGCCTAGGAAAATTTTAACTTTAATGTTATATTGTTTTATCCTTTAACTATTTTACAAAATTAAATACTTCCCCATGGGGCCAAATAACTAATTTCATGGTCTAACATTTTATGGATGTTATTTTTCTTTATGTAATTTCTAAATAACTATTATTTTATCTAAATCAATCAACTTAAGATGCTGTGACTACTCTTAAATTAATAATTTAGAACTCAATAATAACTTCCAACACGTATGCATAAAGCTTATTGCATATAATAAATAATTCTCTATAATGGCAATTTTCTTGTGTAGTTATTTACAAGAAACCTTATTTTAAATAACAACCCGTTATTATCGAAATAAACTAACTTAAGACACTATGGCTATTTTTAAGCTAGTGATTTAGAACTTTAATAATGCCATCCTTAATATATACAGAATTCTTTATTACATATTAATAATTGTAGCAAAATATAATATTAAATCATGTTAACTTATTGCAATTAGAGTATAAATAATTACATATTAATGTCATCCTTCGCATCTAATTATTTAAAGAAAACTTTATTTTAAATAACTACAAATTTAACTAAATCAATCAATTTAAGATGCTATGGCTATTCCTAAGCAATTTATTTAGATTTTTTATAATGACATAATATATGTATACCATAAATAATTACATACATGATTTATTAACTCAAATATATACTAAATAAATTTATGGCTTAAAACTTCATTGATGTTTACAATATGTAGTTATTTAAAGAAAAATTCCTTATTTTAAATAACTGTCAATTTATCTAAATTATGTAACTTAAAATGTTTTCGCTAATACCAAGTTAGTGATTTAGATTCTTCATCGATTTTTTATATAGTAAAAATTTACATACTATAATGGATTTTTTATTTGTAATGCTATAACTGATTTAAAAATCATAATATAATATATGATATGCATCCTTAAGTTACATAGAAATATGTATAAGATTAGAATGTAGGTATTTTATTACATATTGATGTGCACATTTACATTGTAATTCTAACAATAAACTTTATCATATATATAAGCACTTAAGCTTAGGTTGAGAGTACGAATTTTTTTAATGCTTTATAGGGAGAGTACATACTTCCATAATATTCCCAACATGCTAAAAATTTTATCATGAAATAAATCATAGAATATTTATGTACAAGCATAGTTATTATTTAATTAAACATAAACATTAAGTAATAAATATTTTACGTATCTAAAAAATTCTATAAAATTTACAGAAAAATAGAAAATATTAAAATAGTGATGTCTGGAAAAAAACGAGGCCAAAATGGCCATGGGACAATGTCCCACGCGCCGCACACACCGATCTTGTGAGTGGGCATTGGTTAGGATGCATCCCAGCCTTTCTTGACCCGGCTGGTTTTTTTTTTTTACCTATTTGGGTCTTTTAGATGTTCTTGGGCCAATTTTCATATTTTTTGATCAATTTTATGCAATTAATGACCTAAAAACATGATTATATGCTAGATTTACATGACGCATGTATCAATTTTAATCAAAAACATGAAAATCACCATCAAATCATAAAAAAAGACTTTTTAGGCTTTAAAACCCATGTCAGACCCGTTTTTTTTTATTGCTAGGTCTTAATAATTAACATGCACCTTGGTCACATTTTCATCTATTTAAAGTTTAGAATAAACTTTAATTTAATTATATCTAAATCCCATGTTTTATACTCAATGAAAAACACATAAATAAAGGAAAAAAAATTCATGTTATATATATATATGTATATATATGAAATCAATTAATTATTCTCCTTTAATTTTCATGCTCTCATTGATTTTAATTCAATTTTAATTTTTTATTATCATAAATATATCATCTATAAGTTTAATTATTAAAATGACATAAAATTCACATATGAGAATTTCATTGAGAATAAAAGCATATTTCAAAAAACGATTAATATATGCTTTGTAAACGTACATAAAAAATAATAATAATAAAGCATGTGATTTGTAATCTGAACAACATATAGAGAACCTAGCTCTGATGCCACATGTAATATTTAATTAAGAATGTACCTCTAACTATTATTGATTAAGAATGCAACATCGTTCCAAGTATAAGAAGACGAACACCTTGTATAAGTCTTATAGTCTATTTCTTTATTTCTGGATAATTACCTTATGATCATGCACATATAATTTATATAGACTAGACTAAAGACCTATACTAGAAAACTAATTATAGTTGTATCCTATTAAGGAGCCTGTATTTTAACTTGTTACTGAAATAGAGTTTAACTCTTACCACTAGAGTAGTTAATATGAATAGGATTTGCTAGATAGTATCACCTTAATATTAAATAAAATATTTATCTCGGTCCACTTAATTATCATATGGGCCATATAAAGTCCAATAAAAAATGGTAGAGGAAAGGGAGAAATTTGAAAGAGAAAGAAAGAAAGGAGATAAAAGGAACGAAGAAGAAAAAGCCCACCAATGACAAAAAAATGATATATAGAAGAGAAGGAGAATGATCAGGGTGTCAGGTTGCCTCAATCTACTAGCAACAAGGCAAGGAGAAAAGGGAAAAAATAAAAACAAAGGAAAAATGTTTTTTTTTTTTTTTTCTATTTTTATGTTTTAAAAAATTATAAATATTTTTCATTATTCTTTATCTTTTTCTTATTTACCTTTTAAGGAAAAATTATTGTTAAATATAATTATTAAAATTGATTTATCTTTTTGTATTTTTAAAATTAAATAAAAAAGAATTAAAAAACAAATAAAAAAGTTAAATCTATTATTTTTTTTCTTTGTTTTCATTCATCAAAATTTTTAAACAATTTTAATTTAAAATAATTTAATAAAGTTATCCATATATAATTTTAAAAAAATTAATTCTTGCATGAAAAAGCAAAGAGGAAAAAAATAAAAATAAAAATAAAATGTGTGTGTGAGAGAAAGAGAGAGAAATAATTAGGAAAATGTTATTATTATTATTGCTAAAGTTTTTTATTTTTTATAATTTATTATAAAACATCTTTAAATATTGACGTTTTAATATAAATTTTAATATCTTAAAATATATTTAAATAAAATATATTTTATTGTATTTAATTAGATAGATTAGATCAAATCTAACACACTTTGAAGTGCTATTTGTGCTTGATTGGTCTAACTCATGAACACCTCTAAATAGAATTTATAATAATCAAGTGCTACAATTAAAAAAAAGGAAGAAAAAATTTTGAGACATTTAAAAATGGAAAAATGAAAAAAAAAAAAAAAAGCTTTTGTTGATCACTTTCAATTAGGATAATAATAGAGGTGGCAATTGGATGGTTTCAATCAAGTTACTTTGAGTTTGAATCATATCAAATTCAGTTTATTTTGGGTTCAGACTGTTACATTTTGGCATCCTTTTGAGTTCCAATTTAGGCTCAGTTCATGTATGTTTTATGTTGTTTTTTTATTTTATATCATATGTAATCGTTTCCTATAATTTACATGTTTAAGTTCAAAAAATAAATAATAATTTTTGTAATTTTTTTTTGTAATATGATATTCTTTAATTATAT
>JBBYHK010011361.1:0-11563 GCA_038382065.1 Adansonia grandidieri | reverse complement strand
ATGTTTCATGTTAGGCCAATAAAAATGTTCATGCAATATATCTAAAGTCTTTTACACACCAAAATGCCCTATCAAACAGCCTTATGAGTCTCTCTAACCAGCATTTCATGCAAAGAACATATAGGCACACACAATTTATCTTTCTCAAACAAGAATCCATCATGCCGATAATACTCACCATGCATACACTTAGAACATGCACTCCATAGTTGGCTAAAATCAACATCACTGATATACAAATCTTTAATAAACTCAAAACCAAGTAATGTAGTTTGCAATGAAGTAAGCAATGCATACCTTCTAGACAATGCATCGGCTATAGCATCTTCTTTTCCACTATTATACTTAATCATATAAGGAAATGTCTCAATAAACTTTAACCATTTAGCACGCCTTTTGTTAAGCTTACCTTGTGATTTCAAATATTTCAAGCTCTCAAAATTAGAATGGATTATGAATTCCTTTGGCCATAAATAATGTTGCCATGTTTGTAGAGTTCTCACTAATGTATACAGCTTCTTGTCATAAGTAGGATAGTTTAATGCTGCCCTACTAAGCTTTTCACTAAAATAAAAAATTAGTTTGGAATCCTATATCAAAACAACTCTTATTGCAATTCCAGATACATCACATTCAACCTCAAAAACTTTATCAAAATTAGGCAAACATAACAAAGGTGTATTAATCAACTTATCTTTCAAAGTATTAAAAGCTTTCTCATTTACATCATCACACTTAAACATAACACTTTTTTTAATAAGTTCATTTAAAGGTGCTGTAATAGAACTACAATCTTTAACAAACTTTCTGTAAAAACCTACAAAACCATGAAAACTCCTTAACTTATTTGCATTCCTAGGTGTTGGCCAGTCCTTGATTGCCTTAACATGATCTTTGTCTACACTTATTCCATGCGAACTCACAACAAAACCAAGAAAAACAATGGATTCCATGCAAAATGTGCATTACTTAAGATTGTACAATATATGCTCTTTTAAAGTGCTAAAAATAGTATGCAAATATTTAACATGATCATCCAAATTTTGCTGTATACTAAAATATCATTAAAGTAAACCACAACAAATTTCCCAATGAAAGAACACAAAACATGATTCATCAATCTCATAAAAATGCTCGGTGCATTAGTTAAACCAAATGACATCACTAACCACTCATAATATTTTGTTTTAAAAATAGTTTTCCATTCATTACCTTCTTTCATGCAAATTTGATAATAGCCATTCTTTAAATCAATTTTAGAAAACACACATGAACCATGCAATTCATCAAGCGTATCATCTAACCTAAGAATAGGATGTTTATACTTTACAATGATTTTATTGATGGCTCTGCAATCAACATACATGTGCCATGTTCCATCTTTCTTTGGCATTAAAATCATAAGAGCTAAACATGGGCTAAGACTTTCTCTTACAAGTCCTTTTTGCACTAATTCATCCACTTGCCTTTAAATTTCTTTATCTGCTAAGGCTGGTTTATTAGGGATTGATAAGCTGGGAATAAGTCTATTTGGTGCTCAATACCTCTCAAAAGAGGTAATCTATGTGGTATTTCCTCAGAAAATAAATCTATAAATTTTTGTAATGAAGAAACAACCACACTAGGCACAACCACACTTGGCATAAAAGGGTTAAGATCGTTAGTTAGGAAATAAACATCCTTGTATAAAAGTACAAGTAGTTGCTACCATGCTAACATAGCACTTTTAATCTCACTTTTTTTTCTTTGCAAAAGCACTAACTCTCTTATTTTTCTTTCTTTTTTGCTCTCTACATTTTGAATTTTTTTCCTCATTGCACACTACTATGCTTTTTTTACTCTCTTGCACACATACTTACTTTTTATATTACTCTTTTTTTTTTCTCATGCACTCATTTTCTTTTCTTTTATCTTGCACTCTTTAGCTATCCTAATCTAGCCCTCATATGCCTCCAATGGTTTGAAAGGAGTTAATATAATAACTTGGTTATTCATTATAAAACTATATTTATTCTTGTACCCATCATGAGTAACCTTCTTATTGAATTGCCATGGATGCCTCAAGAGTAGATGACCAGCATGCATTGGTGCCACATCATAAAAAACCTTATCCTTGTAGTTGCCAATAGAGAATGCAACTAACACTTACTTTGTCACCTTAACTTCTCCTCAATCATTCAATTATTACAGCTTATATGACCTTGGATGCTTTAATGTAGGAAGCTTTAGCTTTTCAACCATCAAAGTACTAGCAACATTAGTGTAACTATCATTATCAATAATCATGCTACATACCTTGTTATTCACAAGGCATCTATTATAAAGATGTGTTCACATTGTATTTCATCACCATCTTCCTTAGGCTGTATGCTAAGAGCATGCCTAGTAATGAGCATATCTCTATGCGCAGGTTCTTCAATGTCAACATCACTATAATCTTCAATGGTGGCATTTCACCATCATTTAAACTTATGCTTTCTATTTCACCATTATCTATAACAATCATAGCCCTTTTATTTGGACATTGCGAAGCAATATGCCTAAATGCTTGACACCTAAAACACTTAACATCATGAGATTTAGAAGATGATTTAGTTTCAGTTTTTCCTTTGGAGAATGCAACCGAATCCTTTGCTTATGCATCTTCTTTAGGTTTTGAGGTAGCTTTGTTGTTCTTCCAATTTGACTTCCATGAAGAGCTAGAAGCTGAACCATATTTGGAAGTGCCTTTAGACTTTAATTGCCTTTTTACCTTGATAGCTTTATACAATAATTCCTCTATCTCCATATAATGATGCAATTCTACCACATCAGTTATCTCTTTATTAAGCCACTAATGAATCTAGCCATAGTTGCCTTACGGTCTTTCTCTATATTAGCCCTAATCATGGCTATCTCCATCTCTTTGTAGTAATTCTCTACATTCATGGATCCTCGAGTCAACCCTTGTAATTTTCTATACAAGTCCCTATAGTAATGGCTAGGTATGAACCTCTTTCTCATCATTACCTTCATTTATTCCTATGACCAAATAGGTCTCTCTCTATTCTTATGCCTATTAATCATAAATTGATCCCACTAATTACTAGCACAATTTGTGAACTTAACTGCTGCTAGTTTAACCTTCTTCTCCTCGGAGTAATTATGATAATAAAAAAACATGTTCTACCTGTCTTTCCCACTCTAAATATAATTCAGGGTTATTTTTCTCTTGAAAGATAGGGATTTTCATCTTCATACTACCCAAATTGCTATCTTGTTTTGAAATAGCCTTTTTACCCTTCCAAGATTTACTCTCGTCATAATTAGATTTCTTCTCTTCCTTCTCCTTAACCATATGTTTTCTAAAGGATCTAGGATTGGATAGGGACTCTAAATTATCGCACGTCATGTTTAGAAGCTTGCGTTGGTCTTGGATAGCCTTCACAAACAACTTGGTATTGGTTTTAGCATTATCTCCTCCACTACTCATGTTTTAAACTTGAAAAATTTGTTAGGAATAAAAATAGATTGGTTTTCCTTACACACTCCTTTACATGTTTACACTCGAGATTAGTTGCTTAACCACTCATATTTCACTCAATTTTGGATTTTCTCGAAGATATTCCCACCTTTCTTGGCTTTTACCGCTCAACTTCCCCTTACAAGCCCTTTAAAAAGAACTTTATAAAAGATCTTACCAAAATAGCAAGTAGCAATGAAGTTATTATAACTTTGATTAATAAGATCAACAAAAAAGATCAAGGAAGTGAAATCAACAAGAAATATGAAGGGAAACAAAATCAGCAAGAAATATCAAAGGAAGAGAAATCAATGAAGAGGAACAAGAATTCTTTGTAAGATATGAATATGAAGCTCTAATAACAATCTTTGTTTTAAGATGGAAAAGGGTTATAACACTAGAACACTTTTTTTTTTTTTTTTACTTTTTAATGGATTTTTTTGTTTTTTTTTTTACTTTTTTTTTATGGATGATGAACATGAAAGGGTAAGAACATTAGAACACTTTTTTTTTGTTTTTTTATAGATGATGGACAATATTACATATAATAGAAAAATAATGAAATTATGGGATTAAAAGATAGATTATACCTGACTTTTAAGAACCAAAGCTCTGATACCAAATAATGTGAATCTTGGGATGAAAACATAACCTAAAACCCGATTGGATAGAATTAAAACTCTGGGATCATTTTCAAACAAGAATTTTTTGTAAGATATGAATATGAAGCTCTAATAACAATCTTTTTTTTAAGATGGAAAAGGGTTATAACAATATAACACTTTTTTTTTTTGCTTTTTTAATGGATTCTTTTGTTTTTTTTTTTACTTTTTTTTATGGATGATGAACATCAAAGGGTAAGAACATTAGAACACTTTTTTTTTTGTTTTTTTATAGATGATGGACAATATTACATATAATAGAAAAATAATGAAATTATGGGATTAAAAGATAGATTATACCTAACTTTTAAGAACCAAAGCTCTGATACCAAATAATGTGAACCTTGGGATGAAAACATAACCTAAAACCCGATTGGATAGAATTAAAACTCTGGGATCATTTTCAAAGTCAAGCAAAGAGAACTAAACCCCAATCAAACCTGGTGATTAGAACCAAAGCTATAACAATCTTGATCGTCATAAGTTACCTTGAAAAGATCAATTTGAGTTCTTGTTTAAAGAACAAAGAAGAAGTTCTCGCAAAGCAGAGAAACTCTCAAGATATTTTTTTTATTCAAATCTGCTGAATTACATGAATGAGATAGCCTTATATATGCCTAAAATTTGTAGAGTCCTAACTAAACAAGGGCAAGCTTAACCAATAAGGAAAAGTCTATTCCTTATCCTAGTCACTTATCTAAATAAATTAAAATTAAAAAGTCAAATTCTTATTAAAAAAATAAAAATCTGAAATCCTAAACTATAGGCCAATGAATACATGCAAATTGGGCTCCATTCATCTTGGACATGCGAATTGGGCTTCAAGCTTTATTCTTTATATTTTTTTAACCTCAACACAATGTAGAAAAGTGATTAATCTTGGCAATGCATCTGATTCATCTTGAACAACCTTCTTTGCTTGCATTTCCATGATTAGTCCTTGCAAAGCTTGCTCCATGCATTTAGTCTTTGCCCTAGTCATTGGACCTCTAATTCCTTGCAAAAGATCATAAGAATGGGTGGAAATAGGTGTTTGTGCAAGTTGATCTCCATTAGTAGAACAAATGTTCAATAACAAAATCTTAGACAATTTTAATATTTGATATAATAAAGTAGACACTAGTCATTGTTAAAGATAAATATTTGAAACGTTGAACTATTTCTTTATTTCATTAATAGTAGTATTTATACAAGATTTAAAATAAAAAAATCTCCAAAAGATAAGGATGATAATTCAAAGTAAAATTTGAATGAAGCAAAACAAAAAATCAAAATAGAATTAAAATTTAAATGAAAGAAAATAGATAAGCAAAACAAATAATGCAAATAATAAGGAAAAGGCTGAATCAACTATTGGTGAAAGTTAAGGTTTTTTGTTTATACACCTCCTCAAGTTAGAGGTTGTGTCAACAATCCTTAACTTGAACAAATTCTTGTAGAATGGTTGATATGATAAAGCTTTGGCGAAAGAGTCTGCTAACTGATCTGCAGCATGAGTATGAGTGACAACAACTTGCTTTCATTGAACTTGATCACAGAGAAAGTGAAAGTCCACAGCAATATGCTTCACGCGACTATGGAAAATCAGGTTCTGATATAGATAAGTTGCACCGACGTTATTGCAGAAAATTATTACTGGGCTAGGAAGTGGAACTTGAAGTTCACACAAAAGGTGCACAACCCAATTTGTTTCTGATAAAGCATTTGCAGTCGCTCTGTATTTAGCTTCAGTCGAAGAACGAGCTACTATTTTTTCTTTTTTTCGAAGACCAACTAATAGGATTTTGCCCAAAATATAGAATGTAACCTGACATGGAAGTCCTGTCATTTATATCACTTGCCAAATCTGCATCTGAATGCACATACAAATCTGATAAAGAGTGATGAGTGATTTTTAGACCATAAGACACAGTTTGCTCTAAGTATTGTAGAAGTCATTCTACAACTTGCCAATAAGTATGAGTAGGGGCATGCATAAACTGAGCCAACTTGTTGATAGAGAAGTCAATGTTTGGTCTAGTAAAAGATAAATACTATAATTTGCCAATGATTTTGGAATATACAATAGCATCGACAAGCAATGTTCCACCATTAAGTGAAAGAGAGAAACTATAACTCATGGGAGTCAACACACCTTTGCTTTCATGCATATTGCTTTCTTGAAAAGTCTCCATGACGTATTTGGACTGTGAGAGAGTGATGCCATCATTACTGCTCAGTACTTTGATGCCCAAAAAATAATGAAGATGACCAAGATCTTTAAGATAGAATTAGTTAGCTGATTTGGTAATTACTTGAGTAATATCTGTAAGGCTGTTCCTAGTAATTATGATGTCATCCACATAAACCAAAACATATAAAAGAATACCTAGTTTGTGAAGGACAAAGAGCGTTGTGTTTGACTACGATTTTTGAAAGCTAATACCAACTAGAAATAGCTTGAGTTCATTATACCATGCTCTGGGTGCTTGCTTGAGACCATAAATAGCTTTCTTAAGTCGACAGACATGGTTTGGAAGATCAAAATGCTTAAAGTCGGGTGGTTGGTGCATATATACCTCTTCCTCCAAACGCTCTTACAGAAAGGCATTATTGATATCTAGTTGATGCATAACCCAGTTGTTTTGAACAACTAGAGCCAATACCAGTCGAACTATGATAGGTTTAATAATAGGACTAAACGTAAAGTAAAAATTAATACTAGGTCTTTGTGTAAAACCTTTGGCAACAAGGCGTGCTTTGTAGCGGTCCATTATCTCATCTATTTTTTATGTTAAAGAGCCATTTACAATCAACTACATTCTTTGAAAGGTCGTGCAGTACTAATTCCCATGTTTAGTTGTTCAATAGTGCATCAAACTCAGATTGCGTAGCTTGTCTCCACTGTGTATGTTTTTAGCCTACCTGCATGTGGATGGTGTGAAGGTAGAGGAAGGAATGGTCAGGTAGTTAAATATTTTTTTCTTTTTGGTTTATGAATGTTATTTTGTGATCTAGTGGTCATCCTAGTGGGAGAATTCATAGGTATAAGCGAAGGTTGATATTGAGACAATGTAGGTGGTGAACTGGTCATGGTCCAGCATGGAATAGTTTCGAAAGAGACTGGGTTTGTATCATATTATGTTGTTAGGAGATTAATTAGCAGTATGGCGGTCGAAGCCATAGCTGAGATTCTAACAGATTGAGAAGGATGGGAGAATGGTAAGCATTCTACATTCAGTGGCTCTGCTAGTGTGTGACATAATGGAGATATAGTAGTACTAGATTACTGTATGGACAAATGAGGTATTGAACGAGGATGAGGTGTTACTGTAGGAATTGGTTGGGGTATATCATGCAAAACATGAGTTTTAGGTTTCGAATAGGGTGAGCTAGAAATTTGAATTAGGATATTATCTTAAGAATTATTTTAAAATGTATTTTTAATTTTGGAAATAATATTTTCATAAAAAAACTTATTTTCATAAAAAGCTACATCACGTGAGACATACAATTTTTTTGAAATTAGGTCAAAACACTTATGGCTATGGTAGGTTGAGGAGACACCAAGGTAAACATAAGGTTTTGATCTTGGTTCCAATTTATTTGATGTGTACGGTTTGAGCCATGGGTAGCAAAGACAATCAAATATTTTTAAAGAATCATAATTTGGAACATCTCCAAATAAAAGTTGGTATGGTGATTTATTTTTCAAGTCTGGAGATGAAAGTCTGTTTATTCAATAAGTGGCATGGTGATAGGCAAAGGACCAGAAACTAAAGGGTAAAGATGTTGATGTAGTAAAGTTTTGGCTGTTTTAATTATTTGATGATGTTTTCATTCAACTATGGCTACTCTTTGAGGAGTGTAAAGTGGTGAGATAAGATGTTCAATTCCATGAGAGTTGAGATATTCCTTGAGACCCTGAAACTCATCACCACTATTAGTGTAGAAAAAAATAATTTTGGTGTCAAAATAGTTTTCCACCAAAGGATGAAATTTTGAAATATTGTATGTATTTCACTTTTATTTTTAAGTGTATAAAGCCAAATGTATTTTGTGTACTGATCAACAAAGATAACATAATATAATTTTTTATCAATGGATAAAGTTAGGGATTGTCCCCATAAGTGACTGAAAACAATTTGTAAAGGCTTAGTATTGAGCAAAGAATTTTCAAAAAAATGGATACCTAGGGTTTTTATTGCAAGCATGAGAATTACATAAAGTAAATTGATATGAAGCAGAACAAGGTAAAGAAAATTATTCAAAACAATTTTAAGAACTCTAGGATTGGGATGACCTAAGCGACGATGCCACAAGCATATAGGAAGTTGTGTAACCACTAAATAAGATTGAGGACAGAGGTGTGAGGAATTTTTTCCATAGGGCCATTCATATAGTCCATCTTTATTCTAATCGCACACTAGCAGAGCTCCCGTATTCAGATCCTTCACAAAAAATTTGGTAGGAAAAAGTTCAATAGATGCGAGATTATCATGACAAAATTTTGAAATGGAAATTAAATTTCTTTTTATAGCAGAGGCATAAAAAGTATAAGAAAGCTTAAATCTATAGTTTGATGCACATAATTGAGTTGTACCGGCATATGTGATAGGAATCATATTACCATTTCCCATGGCAATTTCTTTGGTCCAATGATAATCTTGAAGGCCTTGTGATTTTGTTGTAACATAATGAGAAGCACTAGAGTTTGAGATCCGTGGAGTGAACATGTTGTCAAATCTTAAAATGAAATTGCCTTTAGCTTGAAGATAATTATGAGATCTAGATTGGCATACCCTTGTAGTGTGGCTAATTTTGTCACATAATTGACATCAAATACAAACTTGCTATGTTTGATTCGATGGTGAATGCCACTAGGATTGTTGAGAAGAATTAAAGTTGTTTTGACTTCTTGAATTTTGTTACTGCCAAGATGGGGGTTGGTTCCATCGTCAATTATTTTTGGGACCTGATATTGGCTTTGTTTGTTCGTTGGACTACAGCTACAGTTATTGTTGAAGGAGATTTCTTTAGCTCTTCATGTTTAAGGAAGAGTTCATGATCTAGAAGCTTGTCACAAAACTCCTTCTAAATGAGCAGAGGGTCCCTAGCACAGCTTACTGCTAATATTGCTTGAAATTCAAGACCAAGACCACTAAGGATTTTCACAATGAGTTTTTTATTTGTGACCATGGCACCAACAGTGGCCAATTCATCGGCAACTGAACAAATTTCTCTAAGGTAGTATATTATTTGCTTTCTATCTTTGGTAATCTTGTTGAGATAATCACGGAGGCTGACAATGCGCATTTGTGACTTGTTAGCAAATGCTGTGTGAAGTGAATCCCATGCTTTTTTTTTAAGGTTTAGGGCTGTGGCAACTATTGGAGCAATTGTCGGATCAACTGAGGCTAAGAAAGCAGTTTGGATCAACTTGTCTTGGTGGAACCAAAAGCTATATGCTATGTTTGCTGTTTGTTGATTATTTTCAATAAGCGTTCTTGATGGTGCCGATTTAGATCCATCAAGGTGGCCATATAGATCATGACCATACATGAGCATTTCAAACTGAGCCTTCCATGTTGTGAAATTAAAGCTACCCAGAAGTTTGATCTGTAGTTATGAAGTAGGGTTAGTTGGCTATTTATTAGAATAGTAGCGATGTCTGGGTTGGAGATAGTTGGTTAGTAGTGGTTGTGGGCCACATTAATTAATAAAACAAAGAAGAGGGCTTGCTGGGATGTTGAAAAAAAAATATGGAATAGGGTGATTAAAATTTGCAGGATCAAAACGTGTTTAAGTTAAAAATTGCTCGGATACCATGTTAAGAATAAATATTTGAAAGGCTAAATTGTTTCTTTATTTCATTAATAGTAGTATTTATACAAGAATCAAAATAAAAAATATATCGAAAAGATAAGGATAACAATTTAAAGCAAACTTTGAATAAAACAAAGCAGAAAATCGAAACAGAATTAATATTTAAATGAAAAAAACAGATAAGCAAAACAAATAATGCAAATAAAAATGAAAAGGCTGAATCAACTATTGGTGAGTTAAGGTTTTTTGCTTAGAGTCATCTTTGTAGAAAAGACCTACACCATTTCTGCCATCCATCTTATCAAATTCCTTTACAAGTATAAAAGTATCTAGCCTACTGCTAGAGTTATTACAAAACTAAAGAGATCAACATGACCTTAAAGCTAAAAACAAAATAGGATGAAAAGAAACAAAGATTTAAGCTCACTATCCCATCTTTACCTGTTAGCAAGATTTTGCTTGCTTTTCTACCAATCATGTAGATAGTGAATCTCCCCAAAACACAGCTCTTGAACACTTTTCAATATCTATTGGAAAAAGTCTCTATATAAGCAAATACATCAAAACATAAAGAACATTTAATTTTGTCAAACACCCAAATTTGATTAATTACCTCTGTTGTTTCAAATGCAACGTGATCATTATTCTTTATTAGGTATACATATGGTGGATTAAGTTCAAAGTCTTTTTGGCATCTCCTTTTCTTTCACCAAATTAGTTTTTTAAAGCCTACCTGAAACTCATAGGACTTAAAGAATTGAAGGAAAATTAGATGACTCATTCTTTCCATGGAATTAGGAGCATGATCAGTTTAGTTAAACTTAATTATTAATTCACGTTTACTAGACTAAAATAGTACTGCAAACAACCAACTTCCAAGGACCAAGTAATGACTAAGCTTTCAACCCCTTAACACATCATAAAATCATTAATCCAAAATCAGAGTATGAAACCTTATCGAAGACCTTGGCGGGGCTATCATCATAGTTAGCAAGGAAAAAACCATGAAGTATGTATCTGCAATATGCATACTCAGATTAGTTTGTGAAATAACAGAATTTTTTGAAATTCCACTATCAACCCCATACACTTGTAAATAAATCCACTATTAGAAAATTAGAGAAAAAAGTAAGAAAAAAATTTAATATTTTTAAAGTAAAACAGTTTTGAGACGTGTAGAACATTTTTCTTAAGGCTTTATTATGTCTCCAAGATACAAAAAAGCTCTCAACCTCTGACCAGAATAGTGAAATAACTAAACAAAAAAGTCCTTTAAATAAATAACAAATAGATGTATTTTTTTATGATATACCCTTTTATAAAAGTGGTGTTACTTTACAATAACTTGTGAAAGTTATACCTTTGCAAGACAACTTTAGAATGCAAGAGTTATGTCTTTATAACACAACTAATTATAAACAATTATATATTCTATAAACTTGACTTTTCTAAAAATATAAGTGATTTTCTACCAATAGTTTATACTATTAACAATCCCCCATTAGTTTAGAATGTTGGTAATTTAATATTTAGTCTTTCACATAAATAAATATTATGCATATACAGGAAGGTATCTCTCAATTTGAACCATCAA
>JBBYHK010011329.1:0-11567 GCA_038382065.1 Adansonia grandidieri | reverse complement strand
AAGAAAGCATATAAAATAATATATGAAATAATTTGTTGTTATTGTTATTATATACAATTTTCATTCTTTTATTTATTATATTTTGAATTTTAGTTTTATGGATAAAAAACTTAATATATTAATTATTATGATAGAACTTATAGAATCATATTTTATAACTCCTAATTAGTTGAATTTTATTAAATAAAAGTGAAAATAAAAAATAAAGACTCACGCCATTATTTTAAATTTTGATAATAATTTTAATTTTACAAATAAAAATAATTTTAATATTATATAAATATATAAAAGTCAAAGCTTTTGGTAGCAAAAGAAAATGTCTTACATGGATATTCTAACTCTTCGCATGTGGATAGCTTTTAATATGAACATATATCTTTGAATTAATTAAAAATGAATTTATTTAAATTTTAAAATATATTATATTATAATAAATTATATTTATTCACTTTTATATTTTAATTGAATTTTTACCTATCTATCTAAATATGAACATTAAATTTCTTTTCATATCTCACACAATAGATATTAATTCACAGTCAATTTTTTATGTTGTCTTACATTGTATGTAAATATATAAATATATAAAAGGCAAACTTATTTTTTTAAAAAATAATTGTCAACCATGAATAGTCTAATTTTTTTTGACACGTGAATAATTGTAAATGATTTAATATGATTGATTCTAACCAACCAATTGCCTTTATATTTGATAACTTAAATCTCTCACTTAATTTTAATTAAATCTATTATTTAAGTGCAAGAAGTTATAATATATATATACATATATATATAAATATATATGAAAGTTAAAAAATTGTACTTTACTCTTTTTAAGTAGGAGTTAAGTTAATTTTTTTTAAAAGCTTATTATAAATATGTAAAAAATCAAACTTTGGCTAAACTTTTTAATCATTGAAACATTATTTTGACAAGTGAATAGTCTAAACCTTAAAATCTTAAATTATAATTTTTTTTTTAAAAAAAACTATTGTCTTTAATCCTAAATCTTAAATTAGAAATAATCTTTAGCCAATGAGTGAATAGTTTAACCTTTAAATCTATTTTTGTATAAAAGTCTTATTGACCATTCAATATATAGCTTTAAGTTTTGTTTTAAATTTGATAAATTTCCACACTAACATTACCTTAAATTTGGGTGTTTGATTGCAAAAATAGAAGGAGTTAATTGATACGACAAATTTGAAAGAAAATATAAAATTATGTATTTAAATCTTAATCTCCAATATAATTTGTAATTAAAGGAAACAAATAATCCTTTAAATTTAAATTTATGTACGTATGTATTGTCTATAAATATAACTATTATACTATGAAGATGACACATTCAACACTTGATGTTAAAAATTTTCATTTGTATTCTACTCTTTTTATGTCTACAAAGGGTATTGTAAGATTATCAACTTTATTATTATTATTATTATTATTATTATTATTATTATGTAACATGTTCTTTTATTTCTATTATTTAGCATTACATTTTTGTAAATGTATGTTTTATATTATTCAAGTTAGAATTATCATATTAATCTTGATTTTGATTATTTGATCCTTTTTTCTTTTCAATTCAATTTTGGCTTTGTGTTTTTGAATTTTTTTTATTTGAAAATCAATAGATATTAATCCTTTTGTTTTTCATTTTGTAGTTGCAAGGTTCATCTCAAAACAAGGGTTCATCTCAAAACAAGAATACATATATTAAAAAAAGAACGTGAATGATGGTGAATTTTTCATCAAAAATTTAATTATTAGCTAATCATACTTATTTTATTAAAATTTATTTTTCATACTTATTTTATTAAAATTTATTCTACTATTTTTTTTTGGTAAAACTTTTATTTAAAATTTATTAGTTATATTTTGATTTTATATATAATTACATAACCGTGCATTGCATGGGTTTAAAGCAAGTTATATTGAATTGTAGTCATTTGTATTAAAATTTTTTGAATAATAATTGTTTAGATAGTTAAATTTCATCAAATAAAATTAAAGTTCGTAAGCATTATCTTTGATTAAAATTTTAAATTTTCATTCTTTTTATTTATTATAATTTTGAATTTTATTAATAAGCTTAGTTTTATAGATTAAACTAATTTATTGCTTATTAGGACAGAAATTTTTTATATAACCCTTAATTATTTAGATTTTATTAAATAGAAATTAAATTAGATTCAACGAGAAACAAAATCCCGTACCCTTATTCATATTATCAACTTTGGTTTTAATAATATTTAAGTTGTATTTGATACAGTGAGAGTGTAATCTATACACTGTCAATAAATCAAATCTTAACACTTCATTAAAAATTTTTTAAAAATAAATATCAATGATTTTATTTTAACAAAGTGATATAGCTCATTAACAATGTATATATTTATACAATGTAATTGCATCAAATATAAAATCCTAACATTTTTACTCATAATAACATTTAAGAATTGAATTAAGACTCAAAGTAATCGAATATAGCAAAATGTAAACAAAATTTGTGCCTAAACTATAGAATGTCAATCAATATAATTGAAATTCTTTTAACCCTTGCCGCATTTGTATATCAGGAAAAACCAGGAGAAAGTATAAATAAATAAACAAAACTATATTTCCACATTCATTCCCGTATTTATTTTCTTTTGCAATGCCCATAATTTAACCAAAAAAACCAAACCACTATATGTTAGTCATTATGAAAGTATAACCATATTATCATCATAAACCAAACCACAACATGTTAGTCATTTGTTTTCATTTTCATCATAAACCATATAAGATTAATACTAGGTTGTCAACCCACATTTTGCCAGCCGGAGGTCAGAGTTCTGAGTTTTTAGGTTTCAGTAAAAACCTGAAAGAACTCAAAAACTTAAGCGCGAAAAACACTCAAGCCTCTGCCCAAATCTTATAGATGTGCCTTCTGTGAACATATTTAAACCTATGCCCTGCTAAACCTTGGTTGAGAACAATCTCATGTCTAAGATAGATTGAACTTCGTGAACAACTTATTTAATCTCAAAGATTAGACATTTTGGGACATTATAGCATCACCTGCAACAAGTGCAGTAGAGGCGAATAACACACCTTTCAAGCATCCATGTCATTTTGACAAAAGGCCCAGAATCAACTTGCCGTACTTGGCTGCCTCCTTCAATGGTGCATCTGCATCATCTTTCACTTTCTCATTCTATTTATAAACCAAATAGAATGAGTTAGCTGTTAATTTATTCTCATTTCCAATTTGTAAAAAATCTATATAGCATGTATAAAATACAGAACAGAGACTAGATGCAACCAGTGTTGGTTTCTCCAAGTCCCAATTGTACGTGAAATAAAATATCCATGATCTTAGTAATGGTAAAGGACAGTCAACTAATTAAATCAAATATTGTGGTTCTAGTTGCACAAACAAAAGCTGTGAAGACTTTTGGGAACGAAATGTAAAGACATATCTTTTTCTTGCAAGGAGAAAAGGTTCCACCCCGTTGAGAATGTGCAAACAAAGTTTATGATCAATATATAAATTATAAGTTTGAATGCAGTTCAGTAGTTTCCCCAATGAATAAGAAGGGGACTCTTGGAAGGCTTACGGTCATTAAATTAATCTAACATGTTATCTAAAATTTACAAGGATGCATTACCTTCTGCCAGAAACTTTTTTAAATAATTAATGAAATAATTAATAATTATTTAAGTTTTCAAATACAATTATTTGGATTTATTTAATAATATATCTAAAACCATGTCTACAAATAGATATTATTTTGATACAACATTCTTATCTTTATTGCCATATTAAAACATCCCTAATTAGATTTCATAAATCTAATTTATTTCTTAAATTATTCTTGATTGAACTAATTCAATTAAGTACTCTTCATTATACCTTTTATTTAATTAAGTCGTACTTAGTTAAATTTCAATTTTAATTCAATAGATCATCTTATTGTGTGTGACCCATTAGGCTTTCATCATAAAGGCAATAAATATAATTACCCAATTAAGTGTATTTATAATTATAGACCAAAATTAGCCTCTAGCAAGGCATCATGGCCACTCGATATGCAGGAAAAGCCAATATGACCTCTTTAACAAACCTTTCAGTAAGCAGCCTTTCAGTGTACTTTGATTCTTCCACCAAATATCCCAAAAAGACCATAGGCATGGAGTAGTTTGTACTCATGCATCGATCCATATTAGTCTTATGGCCTTTGGTTAACCTCATGAATATAGAGAAATAATTTCTCCTAAATTCATCATGCGTTGGCCAGTGACTTTATCAAGTTAATCAAAGCCAAGAACAATATAAAATATGTCTCCAATGTCACTCGAAGTGGTTAGTTATCTTTGGATCACCCATCCACCACCGCATGATCTATGTCATACCGAACATACCTTACCTTAAGTATCCATGACACTCCTCATATCATAAGTTTGAGGACTGATATACATGACTAACACATGAGAACATATTCCATAGACACTTGAATGACTTATACCGAATAAAGTTTCATATGGGCCATGTTTGGTGGACTTGTTTCCATAAAACAAGTACCCATATGTTATCCCTAAGTATCTCCATACTTCAAATTCTACGAGATCAAAAAGTTGCATGCATCAAATGCATGGAGGCTTAGCATATGCTAGTCTTTGTGCATTGTCAATGCCATGTCTTGACAATACAATGACTAAGAATATTTTTAGAATTATAGCTTTAATGCATAAGGATCTCATTGTCGTAACTCTTACTAACTTTGCAAGGCTATTTTGTTTCATAGGCTTCATCCAATTAGTATTTTCATGACTGTATATCACACCACTAACATGAAGGAAAACCTTGAATCACTAACAAAAGTGATTAGTTTGCATTATCAATTATTATATGCCTCATGCAATCTGATTGGATCTAGGGCATAATACCAACAGCTTTAGCCTTTGGAACTTCAAAGCATACAAGTAATACACATGGAGTCAATTACTTACTCAGGATTTAGATAATTACACAATGAACATCTAAATTGAATTAGTCCATGTCACCTTAGTCCAATCCAATATATCATTATCTCTAAGTAATACATCTATGTCTCTACTTAAAAGTCGGTTCACTCTAGATAGCCAAGACAAGTCATCTCCCTAATTGGTTTTAGATGATATAATAGTCTTAAGATGAGTTAATTACTCATATTAATCCCTAAACTATGGACTATCAATTTAAAATACTTAAGAATGTTGTCTTCCCCTATATAATGTCTATTATACGCAAAATTTTGATGGTATAAACACAAGCAATCAGTGAGTCATATTTGCTTACATTTACTTTAACATGCAAATTAAACAAGGAAGGAATAACAATGATATAATGAAAAACTAGAATATATAAATATGAATAATCAGTTCAAACTAATAAAATACGTCATAATGTTTTTCATCCTTAGGGCATTCCTAACAGTTTTAGTTTATGCACATAAAGTTTACATGTCGATAGGCATTGAATATTTACAGAAAATACATTCATATAGTATTATCTCATAAAATGCTCTTTTAGAAAGGATCATCCATTGTAATACATGGAAGAAAATATTTAAATGACAAATGCCACCACCATGATTCATGTTATGTGAATCTTTAATTGAATGGAAATTGGACTAAAGTAACTAATGGCAATGTTAAGTTTTGCATATATATATATATATATATATCACCTATTGAGTTCTTGGTTTATCATATAGACCAAATGGGATAAAATTAGATTTTATGTGGCCTACATGATAATTAAGTGGACCGGGATAATTATTTTAGTTCTTATTAAAATGATATTATTTAGATAAATCATATTCAAGATAAAACTCTAGTGAAAAGAGTTAAAGATAATTAAAGTCTATTTCGGTTATAAATTAAAATATGGACTTTTTGATGGTAGCATACAATCTTAATTTGTCATCTAGTATAGGTCCCTAATCTAGTCTATTTAAAGTGTCTATGCACCAAGTAATTCTTAAAATAAAGAAATAGATTAGAAAGCTTATACGGAATATTCATCTTCATGCAAGTTAGGTCATGTTTCTTAATCAACAATGGCTAGGAGTACATTCCTTAAATTAAATCTTACAATAGAGAGTCAAAAGATGTATTGTAAACACCTAAATTCGTCCAGGCTGTCTGTCCTCGAAAGTCCCAAATATCCTAAAACAAAAGTGCAATGGCTACTCTGATGGAGGTTAACTTCCACCAGAGGGGTTTCACATTTTTGTGATTTTAATCAGTCATATGTAAATAACTGTATATGCACATGATTGAAAAATTCATTTTTTGGGTATAAATGACAAATCCGCAAAGGAAAAATTTTTGTTTTTGAACAAGTTCTTAACAAATTTTGGAAATTACCTCAGCGGATGATCTCACGGTCATTTTTCTATTTTTAAGAATTTTTTGAGATTTTTTTGAAAAAACTCAAGAAATTGGTGGCCGGATTTTTTTACCGACATCGGTGTGGATTTATGCCAATTCTCACCTCAAAAAATCAAAAATATTCAAGAAAAAATGTGTTGGCATTTTCTATCACGAAGTGTCAAATTGTAAATTTTATAAATTAATTTTGAATTTTGTATTCTTACGAATATCGTACTCGTAAATTTTACTTTTGGTTCTTGTTAATTTATTTTTAAAACTTTTACAGTTCATTTTCTTCACTTTGGAAAATAATGTTAAATAATATGTGATCTTGAATTTGTTTTACTTCAGTGTCAATGAAATTCTATAATTGTTCTCAGTATTAAAATACGAATTTTTCTTTACTCGTAAAATTTTTGAAGGAATTCTCTCGAGTTTCAAATATCAAAATTCATCCAATATTATTGTTTGATTCAAATTAAATTAGTTTTGGAAAATTGTTTTATTTTCATGAGTTTTGAATTTTTTTCTTGAAATTCCCCTGTTTCCAAAATACGGACTTTTCTATTCCATAAATGTTTTTAAGGTAATTTTTCTTGGTCTATAATTTTTAAAATTCATTAAATATTATTATTTAATTCACCTAATTCAGTTTTCAAAAATTTATTCATTTCATGAGTTTTAAATTTTTTTCTTGAAATTCCCTTGTTTTTGAAATATGAAGTTTTTACTGCGTAAATGTTTTCAGGAGAATTTTTTTTGGTTTAAAATTTTTGAAATTCATCTACTATTGTCATTTAATTCCCATTAAATCAGTTTTGAAAATTTTAATTTTTTTTTATGAATTTTAGAATTTTTTCTGTTACCGAAATACCGAGCTTCTACTTAATAAATTTCTTCAGTAGGATTTTTTATATTTCATAATTTTTAAAATTCTTTAAATATTATTTTTTAATCCATATTAATTCAGTTTGTAAAAAAAATCAATTTATTTTAAGAGTTTTGAGTTTTTTTCATATTTGTCAATTTTTCCCTAGTAAAGGTTTTTCACGTAAAATTTTACGAGTTTGGTATTTTGAATTTTTTTTGTACATAAAAAATTTATTTTTAGTATTAAATTGAATTAAATTGACCATTTGAAATTTTATTAAAAGAACATTATTTTAATTTTTACAATTTAATCTTTTAATTAATTTTTACGGTATAATTTTACATATTATATATGAATATCAATCAAAATATCTATAGAAATCAATGATATCATGCATGACATCACAAGGAGACGAGTTATTAATTTGAATCCAATCAATTTCTCAAAAATCATATCATATCTCAAACAAATCAAATAAAAAAATAAAAAAATCAACAAATTATGACATATAATAATGAAAGGAAATTTTGTAGGGATTTTGGAAGGAAACTCACGGCAAGAAGGATTCAAAAAATCCATCATCTTGCCATCCCCTCATTTAAAAAAAACGAAAAAAAAACCCAAAAATGAAAAACTCTCCCAAATAGTTTACAATTTCCATAAGCCAAAAACTTCAAAAATCTATAAAAATTACTTGGTTATTTTATGTTCTTTCAAGCTTTCAAGGTACCTAAATGTAAAATTGAGAAAGTTTATGGACCCTTGGGGAAATTTAGTATTTTTAGGACAAGATAGTTATCTTTAGCATGAAATCATCCATTTACATTATTTTAAGTATTTTTAGCATCCCATTGGTCCTCCGGTGAGGTGCTAAAAATATAAAAAACCTTTCGTATTCTTTTGGTTCTCCGTTAGGGTACGAACTATAATTTTTTTGAAAATTTAGGGATCCTTTAGCAATTTTCATACTTTTGGTCATTTTGGTAATCTAAATTACCCATTTAGAGTAAGGATCATCATTACTTGTCATTTCGAGTCCATTAGGGGTACCGGATACTTTTATGTCGAAGGTATACCCCAATGGCATTTTTGTAATTTTTCTCATCGAGATGCTTTTATACCAATGGTCAAAGTTTAAGGTTCCTTTAGCCTTTTAAGGTTATTTTTGAGTCCATTAGGGGTATCGGGATACTTTCATGTCGAAGGTATACCTCAGGGGCATTTTTGTAATTTTACTTATCGAGATGCTTTTATGCCAAAGGTGAAAGTTTAAGCTTCCATTAGCCTTTTAAGGTTATTTTTGAGTCTATTAGAGGTACCGAGATACTTCCATGTCGAAGGTAAAGGGTATTTTCGTAATTTTTCTCATTGGGAGGCTTTTATGCCAAAGGTGAAAGTTTAAGGTTCCTTTAGCCTTTTAAGGTCACTTTTGAGTCTATTAGGGGTACCGGGATGCTTTCATGTCGAAGGTATACCTCAAGGGTATTTTTATAATTTTTCTTACCGGGTGCCTTAGTGTCGATGATAAGCCTTAAAATATTTTAATTTTCCTTAGAACCAAATCCTAAGTAGTTATCGACTACCTTAGTGTCGATGGTAAGCCTAAGAATATTTTAATTTTCCTTAGAACCAAATCCTAAGTAGTTACCGGGTGCCTTAGAACCAAATCCTAAGTAGTTACCGGGTGCCTTAGTGTCAATGGTAAGCCGTAAGGAATATTTTAATTTTTCTTAGAACCTGATCCTAAGTAGTTACTGGGTGCCTTAATGTCGATGGTAAGCCTTAGGAATATTTTAACTTTCCTTAGAACTAAATCCTAAGTAGTTACTGGGTGCCTTAGTTTCGACAGTAAGCCTTAAGGATATTTTAATTATTCTTAAAACCTAGTCTTAAGTAACCACTGGGTTTTTCTATGCCAAAGGTATACTTTAAGGATAGGTTCGTTTTTCTTCCATCTTTTAGTCCTTGGATTCGAATTAGTATTTAAATGTCCAGACTGAGTCATATGTCCTTTATTTTTGTTTCAAATAAAATTCGTATGTCTTTGAAAAATAAAGGCAATGTCTCGGAGTTAGAGTGGTGTGTGAAATTCCTCCGACCCGTATGTGATAAGGGTTGTACGGATCCTTCTAATGACGAGGTACCCTTTTCAAAATGGGAATCAAGAATTTTATACAAATAAAAACCTTTCACATTCTACCAGGTACTCCAATAGGATGTGAAAATTTTTTTAGAACCTTTTATGTCCCTTTGGTTCTTCGTTGGGTTATAAAAGGGAATAATGAAAACTTTCGTGTCTCATTGGTTTTCAGGTGGGGGTGCGTAAGATGTTTCGATTTTTTAAAATGCAAAACCCCGATTTTCTCTCATGGAATAATAAAATCTTATTTTAACAATACGAAATTTTAATTAAATGCCTTATATTGAAGCCGAATAAAAATTAAAATTTAAGTTAACACGTAATTAATAAGGTACCGATTTTCAGGTATCATGAGAGGGTCAATCCTTGTGATTGTAACTGACTCCGGGACCCTTTTATATGATCTCTGGTATGATCGCGGGCCTTGGAATTTGTATTCTAGGGTTTTGTAACCCTCGAAATACAAACTTCGGTAGGCGACCAATCCCACCTAACCCGAATAGATTGGTGGAGACTCCAAATAAATAGTCATTTCGTAATGACTATTTAAGGTTAAGTCGAGTGAGCGATTCATCTCGACCAACCAGTCCCTAAAAATAAAAAGATGTCAATAATGATATGGCCTATACAAATAAGAAAATATAAAATAATAATAAATTTAATAAATATAAGAGCGAAGGCCATTTAAGTCGGGCTTAGTTAGGATTCGTTTCTGGATCACGTTGCAACATGTATCGCAATTAACTTTAATATGATACATGGAAGAGGTATTTGCCATTTATGTTGAACTTCTCTCGAAAGAGAGCAAGAAGGACTTGTGGGCTACGTATAACACTCACCTAGAAGTCTCGAAAGGCTGCCTGCCAAACTTGAATCGAGTCTCCCACAAGGCCTTCCATATAGGCCAATATATATACACAACAAGTCCTTTAGAACTAAAAAACTGAAGTCAAGGACTGATTACCATTTCACTCCACCATTGATTGAAACTGAAAAGTCTCTCATTTCGTGGTCCGTTGATGACATTGGAGGCTTCCTACATAACTTTAGCAGAAGGATAGAAGAAAAAAATGCTCCAAAGATTTAACATCTGCCTTGTAGCAACAATAATACCAATGAGAGAGCGAGGCCTATGGAACATTTTTTTCGTTAGAGGCAATGGCATTGTGACAAGAACTCTAGATAAAATTTTTTATTTTAGAAGCCACAAGGGGCTCCTAGATATGCTCTCAATGATGAGAATTAGCTCAGTACTATTTGCACTGGTCTTGCACCTTCAAAAAGAGGTTTCTAGTTCAAGAGCAAATGATAGCCAAACTTCGCCAAATGGTTACCATCTCTTGAAAAATACTAGACAAGAGAGCCAATGAAGCCATGATGCTTAATCGAAAATACTACAAATTACGTTATAATCCTTAACATTGAAAAGCTCTCTCAAAGGGCTAAATTTCCACGATTTTTTAACAGCTTCAATGAGATGTTCAAAGAAAGGCATAAGGAAAAAGAGGCAGGCAAAGGCCTTAGGCTTCCCTTCCATTTTTTAAAGTTCCATATATGTTGTATATTAGTACTTAAAAGTAATGGTAAATTTATGTTTAGCCCCTCTTAAATTTTTAAAACTTTTGAAGTACCATACATCATTATTTAGAAATAAGATAAAATTAGGTTCGATCCCTCCAACAATTTTAATTTGGCCCCTTATTTGTGGAATTTATTATATAATAAATTTGATAACTCTTTTAGTTTAAAACTTATTCATTAATCATACTATTAACATAAATTTTGTTTACTTATTTTTTATCAATCAAATGATACATTGACATTAATTATTGTATTTAATATTTTCATTCTATACTCATAAGGAAAAAACAAATAAAGAAAGTCAAATTATTACAATATCTAATACTAATTGTGCATTTAATTTTTTTTTTTGTAAATATATCTAATTTTATGGATTCCTTTTAATTTTAAGTCATTTTTTATATATTGAAATTAGACAATAGATTTTTTTTTACACTTAATTTTTTTTCATGTGCAACATAAATTATAATATATAAAAATTTTAAATATATATTTTATTATAAGAAATTTATATATTTTTAACAAATTTAATATCATATATAATATTTAAATTTAATGTTACATTCTATA
>JBBYHK010011318.1:0-11568 GCA_038382065.1 Adansonia grandidieri | reverse complement strand
CTTTTTGGATTTTCATCTGGACCCCTTTTTTTTTTTTTTTTTTTTTTTTGCTTTTTTTTTAAAAAAAATGCCTTTTCAGGTTTTTAGCTTCTACATATAATATTTCTTGATGGAATCTAAGTTGACTGGGTTGGGCAAGACATTGCCATCCATTTCTGACAGGATTAGGGCGACTTCAGAGAAGGCTTGCTTTACTACATACGGTCCTTCCCAATTAGGGGTCCACTTGCCCTACGTGTCTTTGTGAATTGGGAGGATCTTATTTAATACCAATTCACTTGGGTGAAATTGTCGTGGGTGCATCTTTTTGTCATAGGCTCTGATCATACATCTTTGATACATTTGACCATGGCAGGTGGCCTTCATGCATTTTTCCTCAATGAGGATGAGTTGGTCATATCTATTCTTGGCCCATTCGGCTTCTTCAAGTTTTCTTTCCATTAAGACTCTGAGAGAAGGGATCTCAACTTTAATAGGCAATACAACTTCCATCCCATAGACAAGAGAAAATGGAGTATTACCTATGGAAGTGCGAACTAAGGTCCGATAGGCATAAAGTGCAAAGAATAGCTTCTCATGCCAGTCTTTGTAAGTCTCGGCCATTTTCTCAACTATTCTTTTGATGTTTTTATTGGCTGCTTTGACTGCCCTATTCATCTTTACGCGATAAGGGATAGAATTATGATGCTGGATCTTGAACTGTGAGCAGACTGCTTGCATCATTTTATTGTTTAAGCTGTGATGATTTGGTTTGGGAGGCCATATATACAGATGATGTCTCGCTTGACAAACCTACAAACTGTCGATCTAGTGACATTAGCATATGAAGTAGCCTCCACCCACTTAGTGAAATAGTCGATTGCTACTAGGATAAAATGATGCCAATTGGAAGCTTTGGGGGTGAATGGCCCGATCACGTCCATGCCCTACATTGAGAAAGGCCATGGGGCCATAATGACGTGAAGTGGTGTTGGAGGGACATGGATGTTGTCAGCATAGATTTAACACTTATGGCATTTTTGGGCATAATTGATGCAGTCTTTTTCTAGGGTCAACCAGTAATAACCCGCTCTCATGATTTGCTTGGCCATCCGATGTTCATTAGCATGTGTGCCACAAATTCCCTCATGAACTCTTCTAGGATCTTTTTGGCTTCAGGAGTATCAATGCCTTTGAGCAATACTTGATCGTTGCCCTTTTGTACTAAACTTTTCCATCGAGAACAAACCCATAGCTAGCCTTCTGATAGTTCTCTTCTCATTCTCAGTTGCCTGTTTGTGATATTGATGATCCTTGATGTAACAAAGGATGTTATAGTACCACGGTAGGCCATTATTCTCTTTTTCGATGCTATGACAATGAATCGAAGTTGTGTAGATGCTTATCTGGATGGGAGCAACGTCTGACTCCTGGTTGACTTTAAACATGGATGATAATGTAGCCAAAGCATCAGCTATTTGGTTCTCTTCTTGAGGTAAGTGTCGAAAACTAATATCATCAAATTCTTTCTTAAGTTCTGCTATCAACTTCCCATTCTGCATCAGCTTGGCATCGCGAGTTTGCCACTCTCCTTTCGATTGGTAGATGACTAGGGCCGAATCACTGAACACCTATAACATCTTGATATTCCTCTTGAAGGCTGCTTGAAGCCCCATGACACAAGCTTCATATTCTACGATATGATTCGTACAGTCAAAATTTAGTCTTGCTGGGAATGGATAATAACTCCCATTGGGTGACATCAATATTGTCCCAATTCCATGTCCTAGAGCATTTAATGCTTCATCAAAATACATCTTCCAGGATTGATCTTGGTTGGAGGCATCTTCATTCTCAGAAATACACATTAGATCTTTATCTGGGAAGTCAAAATTTAAGGGTTCATAGTCAGCTGCCGCTCGATTCACCAAAAAGTCAGCTATCGCACTACCCATGATGGCCTTTTGACTAACATAGGCAATGTCATATTCAAAAAGCAGGACTTGCCATCTTGCTAGCCTTCCTGACAGTGTAGGGGCTTCGCATAGATACTTGATAAGATCAAGCCTTGCAATCAACCACGTGCTATGATACAGCATGTACTGCCTAAGTCTCTTGGCTATCCACACTAAAGCACAGCATAACTTCTTGACTGTAGAGTAATTGCACTCGCATTATGTAAACTTTTTGCATAAGTAGTAGATTGCTTGTTCCTTCTTTCCTGACTCATCATGCTGCCCTAATACACAACCCATAGATTTGTCAAAGACTGCCAAGTAAAGGATTAAAGTCAACTGGGCACCGACAGCACCAACACTGGTGGACTTGACAAATAATGCTTGACTTTATCAAAGGCTTCTTGACATGCCTCATTCCACTCTCCTGGATTTTGCTCGCGAAGGAGCTGAAAGATAGGGTCGCATTTGTCAGTAAGCTGGGATATGAATCTAGCAATATAGTTCAGTCTCCCTAAAAAGTTTCTCACTTCCTTTTGGGTTTGAGGTGGTGGCATATCCTGAATGGCTTTGACTTTGTCCGGGTCAACTTTGATCCCTTTTTCGCTGACTATAAAGCCTAAAACTTTACCCAAAGTGACTCTGAAGGTACACTTGGCAGGATTCAATTTAAGTTGAAATTTTCCTAGCCGTTTAAAAAGTTTCTGAAGGTCTATGACAACTCATCTTTTTTCATTGACTTGGCAATCATGTCATCAATGTAGACCTCGATTTCTTTATGCATCATGTCATGGAATAGGGCTACCATGGCCCGCTGATAGGTTACCCCAGCATTTTTGAGTTCGAAGGGCATGACATTATAGCAAAATGTCCCCCATATAGTTACAAAAATTGTTTTCTCCATGTCTTCAAGCACCATCTTGATCTAGTTGTAGCCTGAGAATCCATCCATGAAAGAGAACAGAGAATTCTTGGTCGTGTTGTCTACCAAAGTGTCGATATGGGGTAGCAAAAAGTTATCCTTGGGACTAGCTTGATTTAGATCCCAATAATCAACACACATTCGTACCTTGCCATCTTTCTTTAGGACTGGGGCTATATTGGCAACCTATTCTGGATATTTGGCTACTCCAATAAAACCTGCATCAAACTACTTCTTGACTTCCTCTTTAATTTTGAGGAGCATTTTCTGCTTCATCCTTCTTAACTTTTGCTGAATTGGTTTACATCCAGGCTTGATGGGAAGCTTATGGACCACTATATCAATGTTTAGTCCTAGCATATCTTGGTATGACCAAGCGAATACATCTCGATACTCCTAGAGTAGGTCTATCAGCTTGGTCTTAGTTGTGACTTTATTGAGGTTTTGATTTTAAGCTCCTTTTGGTCCTCCTGAGTACCCAGATTTATTACTTTCGTTGGGTCTTTTTGGGCCATGATCTGCCTCTCCTCTAGCTCAACTAATCGTAAGAGGTCTGATGTTATAGAGCTTTCTTCAAAATCTTTTTCATGATCGGCATCACTAGTGCAATTTAACTATTTAAAATCGATCTTTAAAGACCCATCAAACACATCCATGTCACTATAATCAAGACACCTGAAAAGGCAAAGAAATAAACATTGCAAAAGGCATACACATCGCTAAGGGATTTGGATAAAAATGAAGGCAAAAGAGTAATAAAGATAAAAAGGTTGAAAAGTGATACACAATATGGAATGATATATGCAAAAGTCATTTCATTGATAATGTTCGATAAAAATGCCCTTTATATAGGACACCCATCTACCCTTTGGTGAGGGTAGGTAGGTTTTTATTACATGAAAGGGACAAAAAAAGTACAGAGGCTTCCATCATGACTCTATCATCAAAATCAGGTCCTAGTGGAGGGACATATTTTATGGCTCGGTATCTTGGAGATAGAGGTTGTTAAATGCTCTGTTTAGGATGACCAAGACATCTTTGGCCTTTCTTGGCTTGGATTAATTTGTCCTCCTGAATGAAATATCTCATGGAGAGATGGAAACATTGTCGGCTTTAACTCTTCCTCTGGACCTAATGATCGTGTCATCTCCTGGTTGCAGGTCCTCTTTTTCTTGTCGCTTTCTTAAGTGCGCATTGGCCTTAAATCCTAAACCTCTTTTGTTGGCTTGAGTGATGACTTGTAAGGCTTGGGCCATCCCTTGAAAATTTTTGCCAAGTTCTTTTCCAACATGGGAACCTTTGCCAACAGTCATTTTTAAACCTGAGTGGGTACTCTTTGATAGATAGGGTTTGACTATTGGCAATCCTTCTCCCACAAGTGTCATATTAACAAACTCAAAGGATTGGAACGATGAATCCAGTGCATCTTCATTAGGCTCTATATAGATATCCTCGGGGAAAGCAGTGGCGATCATTTCTTCTTCTGCTCCGATAGTGACTACTTTGTCATCTATCACAAATTTGAGCTTCTGATGGAGAAAGGATAGGACAGCTCTAGTGGAGTGTATCCATGGTCTTCCCAATAGGCAGTTGTAAGAAGGATTAATATCCATAACTTGAAAGTCCACTTAATATGTACATAGGCCTATCTAGAGCTGGATTGTGATATTTCCAATTACTTTGTGACATGTTCCATCAAAAGCTTGAACAATGGTATGGCTACTTTTGATGTTAGACTAATCGACAAGGAGTTTGCTTAATGTAGTCATAGGCTTGACATTGAAGGCTGACCCATTATCTATAAGTACTTTAGGCAAAATGCATCCTTTACAATGGGTGGTGATATGCAGAGCCTTATAACTGCCCCTACCTTTAAGTGGGATCCCATCATCAGTGAAGGAAATGTAATTATCGGCCATGATGTTGTTGATCAACCAATCCCACTTATCTACGAGGACGTCCAAGGGCACATATGCTTCATTTAGCACCTTCAGTAATGCATTTTGGTGGACCTCTGAATTAAAAAGCAGAGATAGCATAGAAATTTTGGTGGTTTGCTTGCTTAATTAATCCATAATGTAGAATTCACTATACTTAATGAACTTAGGAAATTCCATGGCTTCTCTTTTATTCACTGCTTCCTTGACTTTTTTAGTCTCCAAAATTCTTTGCTTGGATTTGAGCAATACTGGTGCGTGAAGATGCATCAACCTTCTATTTTTCTTGAGTTGAGGGAGCGTAACACCTACCGCTACGAGTTAGATGACTAACTCCTAATAGTTCCATTGCAGTAGTTGAGGGAGTTAGTTCTCTGGTCATCACTACTTGATTCTCGTATTTCCATGGAACAGCTTTGTTGTTCTTATACGAGAATAGTTTAGGTACTTCTACAACCAATTTTGGTGTAGGTGTCAAAAAACTGACCTCAGAACTTGACTTGCCATAAAGAATGAGGGGTCAATTACTCCTATAAGGTGGCTTCATGGTTTCATCTCCTATCATATTGATACATTCAGCAGCATATGTGGTGTTGTAATAGAATTCTATCTGGCCTTCATTCATCATTCTTTGAACCATGGACCTAAACTCTTTGCTTGTTTGTAGGGTATGACCTATAACCGTGTGGAGGTCACAGAAGTTGTCAGGATTGTCTTCCAATTTTTCTATTGCATTGAGCAATCCACCCTGAATCAATGCTTGCTAGACCAAGAACATTGGCATCCTTACATCCTCTATGCTTGCCCTTACTTCACGTTTGTTCTCAATGTCGATCATGTTTACAGCTGGCTCAGTATGGTCTGGTAAAGGATTAGTGGCAACATTTGGTCCCTGGTTTGTCCCAAACTGTAGGACTTTTAAGTTAATTAGATTTTGCACATTTTGTTTGAAAGATATATAGTTTTAAAAGTCATGTCCTGCTGCCCCAGCATGGTATTCACAGTGGGCGTTAGGGTTATACCATGGTAGGTAGGGCAGCTTCTTTTCTGGGACATAGATTGAGGCCACTAAATGATTTTAAAGCAAGGTCTGGTAGAGCTCCTTATTGGTCATAGAGATAGAATCAAAATGTTGTCTTTGTTGATTTGCACCTCGATTGCCAAGTGTGTTATTGGTTACTCGATTGGTACTTTGGTGAACTTATGAAGGATAGCTTTATGGTGGGTTGGATGAGATTATGAATGACGGGTTGTAGGTTATGGCATTAACTGGCTGAGGGGGGATGGTGATAGGGTAAGAATACAGCATGCTTAGGTAGTGAGGGTTAGGTGTATGACATCATTTAGGCTGAGATGAGCTAGCATAACTTATAGCATTAGCCTCTTCCTCATTCTTTTTGCTGGCCATAGGCTTTTTGCTTGATCCAGCCGTTTCCCCGATCGACATTCTACCACTCTTAATGGCCGCGTCAATCATTTCCTTAGAGAGGATGAGTTCAGCGAATTTTTTGGTGGCATTTCCTATAAGCTTCTCATAATAAAGGGTGCATAAGGTGTAGATGAAAGTAACTGTCATCTCTTTTTTTGTAAGGGGAGGCTGGACTAGGGCTGCTTCCTCTGTCCACCTTTGGGGTTATTGCCTGAAGCTTTCAGTGGATTTTTCTTAAAATTCATCAAAGAAAGTCAATTCGGTGCCCAATCTGACATGTGCTAGTATTGATTCAGAAAGGCCTTAGCCAAGTCAGCCCATGATTGGATTTTCATATTGTCTAGCTTGATATACCACTGAGCTGCAGCCTTAATGAGGCTGTGCTTGAAGCAATGGATGAGGAGTTTTTTAATCTTTCTCGTACCCAGCCATCTTTCGTAGGTACATTCGAACATTGACAGAAGGGTCAGTGGTTCCATTAAACTTCTTAAACTTTGGGACTTTAAACTTCAGGGGAACGACAAGGTTGGACACCAAAGACAGCGATTATGCGTCAAGAGCTCCGAACATGTCACTCCCCTCGATAGCTTGGAGATGTTTTTCCAGTAGCTGGAATTTACTCACTTTTGTTGCCATCATGGTGGACTTTTGACCTTCTATTTTCTCTGATTCCTTATGATCAAGCATTATCAGATCTACTAATGAGACTCTCGCATTCACCTCTTGAGTACCGAGAATGAATTGACTTGTCGCAATGGGATTAAGGTAGATGATCGATAGAGCCTGAATGGCAGGTGTAGGAGCGGGCCATTGTTCTTGTCTAGTTTCCCCTTAGGCAGGTTCTGGATTATTAGTAGAGGGACTTTTAACATTGGGAGGATCATTCCATGTTTCAACAATGATAGCTTGCCCTTTTTCTTTCATAGAGGCAGTCATTAGTTCCATAAGTCTCGCCATCTGAGTTTGCATTTCATTTTGCTAATGAAGCATCTGGTCTTGTGATTCCTTAACTATTAGCTCAAGTCACTCAATACAAGCTTCATGATTACTCTCCATGATTTGTTTACGGCACTGTGTGTTGTAGTGGTGCGTGATGTAAGGTTTCGTGTTCCTGATTGACCTCAAAATCCCTCACACTTTATGGCCCAATTCCCGTATTAGACTTTTTTTTTAAATGTATTTATTGATGAGCATTCATGATACAATGATGAGTTAAGATAATGAATGATTGATGCTAGTGTAATGAAAAAATGTGGTGAAATTAAATGTGCATATGCATTGGAGACAATTAATTCTTGGAATAGCTTCGTCAATAACATCATTCATAGAGTCACAAAAGGGGTTTTTCTTTTATGACATGATTACATCTGAAAATATCTGACATGATTACATTATGTAATCACACAATCAAGGAAACCCAAAAGTCATTGCTCATGATCTCGAATAGGTGCGATGTCTCGTCTTATGGACCGAGCTACTTCAATCATGTCATCTACCTCTCATTGAGCCATCTGAACTTGTTGAGTGAGGTGCTGATGTTGTTCTTGGTAGTTCAGACGTGCTTGCTCGATTGTCTCTTGCCAATCTAGTTAACGTTGCTCGGAAGCCTTTGTTAGTTCATTGATATGACCTTGATAATCTGAAAGAGATTGTTCTAACTCCCAGATTCTGTGAACGAGGGTTCATTTTCAACCCTGGTGGCTCTCATATCTCATATTTGGGCCTCGAGTCTTTGATTCTTTCATTGGTAGGTAGAAGCAAGAGCACATGCCCTCATGAACTTTTCTTTGCTGGTTCTAACTTCCTCTTTTCCCTGATTTAGTTCTTGATTGAGAGTGGTAATTTTCGCTTCCCATTCGACTGATGTCTTGCCAATGCGTCAAGACTTGTTAGCTTTTTGAAGTGTCACATAATCCTTGGTCAGGCTTTCGAGGTCATATTTGAAGCAATCCCTTTCTTTAATGACTTAATCCATTTCACCACTCCTAAGATAGTTATCCATCTCTAGCTAGCCCTTTTCCTCCTTAAGTCGAGAGATTTCTATGGCAAAAGATACCTTTTCTCGTTCGAACTCCCTCCCAGGTAGCTCGATCTCAAAAGTCGATTCTTCTATTAGGATTTGCAGTATCCTAGAGTTAGGTAGTGGCAATGGATCATTGATACGATAGAGTTTCCATTCTTCATATCCAAGCGTGCTTGGGCTTCTTCTCCAATATCTCTCCATACAATGGACCTTTTTCCAAGCTTGGAAAGCTAACTGGACTTTCGCTTTGTAATTGGGCTTTTCGTATTCAAAATCCTAATGTCCCAAATCTTTGAGGAATGGGATCAATTGCTGGCACTGGAACTGACGCAACACCAAAAGAGGAGCATAATTGGTATTTCCCCATAATCCCAAGAGCGACACACAAGTGTAGTCTCCACATCTGTACACAATCGACTGAGGGAACAACCATGGGGCTCTCCACATGATTTCTTCCTCCTTGACATTTCATAATTCCTTAACCCAATGCTTTTTTGTCTTATCTTGATGATATTCTTCCTCTAATGCTGTGGAAAGAGGACTAATCTTGAAAAAGAAAATTTGCCTAACTCTTCCTTTCCTAACACAAAGATAACTTAGGAGCCATATCTAGAGCAATAAGGCACACCCGATAAACCTTCCTGTTCCCATCCTTTTACAAAAGCTGAAGGCATGGATGGTTTCGGCGATAATGGTGGAGGCAAGGTTGATGTTGCAACATAGGTGAGAAAAGAAATTTGTGACTACCGCCTCTACATAACCCAAAGTCTTTAGGAATATAACAAGCCTATAGATTGCCAAAGCATAGACATCTTAAGCTTTCTTCTAACCAGAAAGATTCACGATTGCCTCTTTCAAGCTGGCCCAAAAGATGCATTTGCTACTCCCTATTACTTTGACATGACTATCAACCTATGCTTCTGTGACTCTAAGAATTGGCCTTAACCTTTTCTTGAACGGAGGAGGCGTTAAAGCCTTGCAGTAAATTTGGTTTGATTTGGCGCTTTCTATGTTGAGCAGGGCTGTGTACTCATCAATGGTAGGGACTAAATCTTGTTGGTTGAAGGTGAAACATCGGTAGGCTGGATTCTAGAACTGTGCCCCTACTCGCAACAAGCCATCATCTAACTGAACTTGAAGTAAGAGAGCCCCGTACTTTTTTAGTGAAGGCTTCTTTCATGTTACAGTCCCAATTGTCCCAAATATGGTTCTGTTCTCGATAATCATTCTGACAAAAGCCGATCTTAAACTCTTCATGCATTTCTGAGACATAGTCAGACTTTAAGATGTCCCTGTCTTGACATTGGCAAGCTTCTAACCATGTTCTGACATTTTTAAAAGACTCGATAGTGGAGATAAGCTGTTGCTCCATAAATGATGCCCCTTGCTAAACACCGAACCAGAACAATTGTCCCAAAATGATGATTATCATGATGGTTATGATGAAATAATGCATGCACCAAAACACAAACAAAGAGAAAATGAGTTAGTGAAACATATAGGAGACAAATGTAATAAAAATTTAAGAACATCAAAAGAGAAAAAAAAAAACAAACATCTTAGCTAAGGTGCCAAGACGAGAGACGGGCAGCATTTTAACATGCCACGATGCAATCTGCCCTTTGTGAGGTGATGCTACATTTTATTTTGCTAAAAAAATGACCAGTAGCAATTTTCGTTCATCACCACTAGTGCGGAGGCACATTAAGCCATGACTCGAACAGCATAATGGTTTTTAGTATGAGACATTATGAACGATGGTTTTTGTTCACTATCACTTATTTATGCAAAGGTTAGCTGTTGTTCGGGCAGCACAATGGCATGTCTCGATAAATGATAAAAATACAGATGCAGGTGACAATTATATACTCATTGTCACCTACATAATTATGGTAATTAAGAGTAAAAGTTAGGAATGTTTCCCTGAGTGACCCTATTCTCTAAGTATTCTAGCAGCATTTCGGTATGGTTTGACATGGTTTAGCTCGTAGGGCTCACCATATGAGGATTACATTGATGCCTAAATAGGTATCTGAATTGCTCATAAGGACAGTCGAGGGACCCCGATCCTAAACCCATTGTGGGTTTGGCAGAATAGGTTCGATCCATTGGATGTATTTCCCTATGCAAATGCAGAGGGTTACTCATGAGAAACATAAGTAATTTAAATCCAGGAAGTTATTGCCATGCCTATGCGGAGGGTTACTCACGAAGGTAGATAGCTCACTTCCTCTTAATGATTCGGTTATAACCACGACATGGAGTTTGCCGAGATGCTAATGCACATGCAAGTGCATAGTGTGTGACGGGGAAATGAGCAAACCTTTTTGTTTACTTCCGTATTACCTTTTTTATTAAGCTAATGATTATTCAAAAAATAAGACGATCTTGAAAATCATGTCAAACAAAAGATTAGATGACAAAATGACAAAAAGGTTATGGTTTAATAATGACCAAAGATCGAAAGAACCGGGAACCTAGAAAGACATGGCTAGTTATTGGCCTAACTCTCTATACATTCCCTAGTGGAGTCGCTAAGCTGTCGCAACATACCCCAGGGTGGATCCTTGCGGCTCTATGAGTGCGTACGACTTAAAATATTTTCCTGGCTTAGAAATGTCTTCTTGATCGAGACTTTTCTTTGGCGATGTGATGAGAATGAGAATGTACTGATTCTCGACTTATGGTACAGTGAAATGGACCATAAGATGAATCGCTCATCTTATTGGTCTTGGATAACCATCGTAAAATGGTTAATGCTTGGAGTCACCACCGATCATTTTGGGCTAGGCATGATCGGATGCCTATTGAAACCTATGTTCTGGGTTACGAAACTCAAAACATCAATCCCGTGGTCTATGTAATGCAAAGATTCGCTGTTTAGGTTCGGGAGTTGGTTACGCCCGACGAGGTATAAACCTCTTCGCGACGCCTGAAATTGGTGCCTTACTAGCTACGTCTTATCTTGATTTCGATTCTTTCGATCTTAACTTGTCGCTAAATCAATATAACCCTCTATAAATGCATGAATCTTATAGAAATGATCTAGGTTTTGATGAAAAAGATCTAATCTCATATATGCCCCAAACAGATGGGGAATATAGAGATTTTAAATAAAAATGACCTCTGGATTTTACTTTAAAAATGGAATGTTCCACTTTGGGCACTGGAGAGATACCCACGCAGAATATTACCTTTAATTTTATTTCAAAACATTTTGAAAACATGAATGCAAATAATCATCATAAAGAAATCATGTTAGTAAGATAATAAATGAAATAACATAACATGGATCATTCAATGCAATGATAAAGAAAATGGGT